>JALPQI010010288.1:0-36905 GCA_025490895.1 Thaumatotibia leucotreta | reverse complement strand
GAGTTGGGCATAAAGTAATATGATTACTCCTTCAGATTACTTTTGTATGTGTACTTTGTAATATTTATTACAAAGTACACATACAAATGTAATTTATAGAAGTTATCATATTACTTTTTGCTCAACTCTGACTGCCACTGCAATGGTACCTACACTTCAAATAGTTCCGCTATGTAAAAAAAGTATAGTTGGTTATAAAAGCTTACCTATCTAAAAAGTCGCTTTTGTCAAAAACTTACTTGTTTCCTTGGCAACCCCGTGGAGGATGTTATGTATAAAAAAAAAATTAGGTAGGTACTTCGTTCGAGAAAGACATGGTGACGGTGATTTTAGTGTTATTATTAATTATTATTGTTTACTTTCTCAAAAAAATTGCTTTACAGTTATAAATTAATGCTTATTGTATAGCTGTATTGTGTGCAAATAAATACTTTAAATTCTTGAAAAAGTGGAATCTTTTACGCCTTTTACTAAAAATTCTCACATTTTGAGTTAATTCTATAAATAACAACACAAATGACGTAAGTAAGTAATTGCATATTCTCAACTATTTCTCATGTAAGAAAAATAAAGTAAATAAATAATAGCTATTTTCTAAATTTAAATAATACGGGGCATGGAGTGTTCTTTTTCCGGCAAACGGTAGTTTTTGCGATGCGTTTCCATTCCACCCGATGGTCCATAGTATTATCAAACCACGATTAGAATGGGATTCGAAAGTACTGTTGACACAACAGTGTATAAGTCAATCTAGGATATAGTCATACTTCTATTCATATATTTGTATACCGTTTTTTTTTTTTAATTCCGTTAAATTTAACAGGCTGCTTGTTACGTTAATTGGAGCTACCTGGTATGGTATATAGCTTTTAGTCGAACTCGCAAAAAATTTTTTTTTCGTTTTCATACATAATAAATGAAATAGTAAGTGTGAGAGAACCTTAAGAATAACACAAAAGTTAATTTCAAGTGACTGACGGCACATGTCAAAATAAGTAGCATTAGGATGTAATAAAGGTTGCAATGCAATAAACTTGTTCAGTCATTAAACTTATTTTTTTAATAACTCAATAACAGTAAGAGTTATAATACTAGTTTCTTAGAGAAATTGATTATTTTTGATCTAAATAAGCTTCCCTTTAATTTAACGGAAATCAATAAAAACACGATGTAGTTTAAAGTGCAAAGACTTACAGACAATAGATTAATTAATCACTCGCTACATCTATAAACAACTCTTTTCTTGGTAAATTTTGTGTCATTTGTTGTGTCAACAGCACTCTCGAATCCCTTTCTGATTCCGATTTGATAATAAAATAACATAGTCACATATACGTATACTTAACTTATGTCCATGGCACAAGGATGAAAATCGTTAATATAGTTTTGAAGCCGATCGTACCAAACCATGGTACTTCTAATTGTTTTCTTTAGGCATGCTATAGGGTGGACTAGCAATGTACCGAGAAGAAGTTTCACAAATTGCGAAACTTCTATATTGAGAATGGACTCGGCAATTTCAATCGTATAAGCAATCTAATCATGCCAAAACCGCCGTATATACATGCCTTTTAAGGTATATTTTATGTCTTGTTAACTCAAATGTGAAATATAATATTCTCCATAACACTTTTTTATAAGTTCTCATGGAAACATTCTCAATGAGACCTTACTCTTAAATACTCATGAAAATTTTCGGAAGTTTCCGAAATCCCGCAATTTCGATAATGTTCTACAACTTGTACATTGCTAGGGTGGACGTACACTATCGCCTACGGTTAGTATGTATGTACCTACCAAAAATATTCAGTTAAAATAATTTGATTTATTCTTCAAATACTAGCGAAAATCTCATCTATGGCTTCAAGGTTTCTAACTATTACAAAAAATACTTCTAACAATTAGCGTAGAATGCGTGAACTATGTACGTTTATCTCGCTATTTATTTGATGTATGACATCACTGATATGTTAGCATTATTATTTGAGTAATGAAATTATATCTCATTGTGTGGTCATTGTGATAGCTTAAAAATATTTTGCGCATTGTTTTCATATGTATATTTTATGCAGACAATGATATAAAATTACACAAAATAGAATTTACCGCGTGTTGACGGTAGTAAAGATGCATTTAGACCAAACGAGCATTCGCTCATTCTACCCCCTACTCTGCGAAATTCATTCGTTACATAAAACGTGATTCGTCGAAATTCGTTGATTTCGTAGATCTAAATGCACATTAAGAATACATTTTAACCAAACTCTTCTCGAAAGAGTCGACAGAGAAGAGATTGAAGTGTCACTGATCATTCATTTATTGACGATGGGTAGCTGCATAGTGAACACACAGGTTGTTAGGTAAAATTGCTGGTGGTAGGACCTCGTGCAGGGTCCGCCCGGATAGCTACCACCGTCTTACCCTGGCGCTAAATAGTTAGTACTGTGTTCCGGTTTGGGGCAAGATAGCAGGTGTTCTTCAGGGTAGGATTTTTTGGTCACTATGTCCTTGGGCCTCAGTTCCCACTTTCCATCAGGTGGGCTGAGTGCTCAGTTGTCTACCTTCGTCACATAAAAAAATGTAGGTACATCGTAAGACAAAAATTGTTAATTTTGTTTGTTTTAAAGCTTTTAACCACAGATCAGTATAGATAGCTAACGGTGGCATGGAACATGTCGCAGCGTTATGGCCGATAGGCCTTTATAGTGTGACAGATGCGCGCCCTATGAGCCAGTCGCAACTTACCCGCGACTGCAGGATGAGCTCGGACATAATTATCCGCAAAATGCCGAATTGTGCCGTTATTTCTTGTAAAAATAGGAGTGTAAATAAACATTTCAAGGACTATTGAGTCACGCACCACATGAAAGTTTTGATTTTTTTAGTTATTAGTTGACAAAACCATGTATTTTTACAAATAATATATAACAACAAACCGCTGACATAAATGTCATAATGATTTTACTTGGGCGTACCAATTGGTTGAACTATTCAGTGACAAATTGTATGTGCGTTTTACATTGACGGCTTAGAATAGCAAGCAAGTTGCAATTTGGTAAGTGACCGTGCAATGTATCCAATTGCTAGCGATATTCACAACCGTCCTGTCATTTCTTGGTACGGCCGCTGCAAGCAGGCCGCGAACTAGAGGTACGACTGACCGTGCCGATGACAAATAGGGTCGATAAATTGTTGATGTATTTGATTATATTAATTTTTTCTTTCATATTTTGACCTTTGTATCAATATCTTATCTTCATAAAGGTAAAACAATATATAAAGATTATATCGCGTATTATATTATTTTGAGCCTTTTACAATAACCGTTGTCAAATGTTGAAATTGTTTTATTTAAATATGTGACCATCGCGGAAACGGCTGATAACATTATATTTTTTAAGGGTACAACCGTCTAAATAATTATTTGTTCATGTGATTCCCAGCCACAATTAAGATAATGTCGTTAATAAATTGCTTTGTTCATATTCAAATATATGTTTATAATTGACATTCTGTAGTTTATTATTTACAAACCAGATCCGACACGAAAGTAAGAAAAAAGTTTTCTAATTTATTATTAAACGACATAAAATGAAAACAAACAATAAAAACCGGCCAAGTGCGAGTCGGACTCGCGCGTGAAGGGTTCCGTACCATTCATCATCAATTTATTATTTAAAAAATACAGTTAAATCAACCTACCTCAAAACCTATAGGAGATAATTTGATCAAACCAAAAATCGTTGATAGAATTTATTAATGTGCATAACATATATTTTTTTTAGAATTTTATATCGCGTAGTTTAAAAAATAGAGGGGGGGACACATTTTTCAGACTTTGAGAGCTGATATCTCGAAAACGATTTGCTTAAATAAAAATGAGATTTATAAACCTTCATATCATTTTCAAAGACCTTTCTATTTATACCCCACACGCTTATATACAACTAAATTTTTTTTTTATCCCTCATTTACATGTATGGAGGATGATACATACATGGATAATCCTGTAGCGGTTCATACAACACATATCCTTACCAAATTTCGTTACTGTAGCATTTATAGTTTCCGAGTAAATCGGCTGTGACAGACGGACAGACGGACAGACGGACATGACGAATCTATAAGGGTTCCGTTTTTGCCATTTTGGCTACGGAACCCTAATAAGGACTTAACTTAACTACCTATAAATAAAAAAATTGGCTTAAATCGCTGTCAGTGGGCAAGGTACCCAGAAGGCTGGCCATCCCCCGTTGTATAGCTATACATAAACGCTGTGCAAGGTACTGGCCAGCCCTCTGGTCGCCTGAGGTCTCTCTTAGGCGAGCTGCTAGATCTTTAACACGTTCAAGGGCGTAACTGCTATAGCATTCGGGTTAAGGCCCCCTTTATATGACACAAATGCTATAGCAGTCTTTAATCGTCCGCCTTTCTTAACCAGAAATGTTAGAGAATTCGCTCCGCTATAGAAAATACCCATAGTCCTCGACTTACTGTCACGTTGTACCAAACCTGGATAATAGAGGTGTGCGCCGATGGCCAAACCATCGGCGGCGGCCGCCGGTCTGAAATTGGCCGGCGGCGGCGGCGTAATCGGCGTGATCGGCGTAATGAAAGAGACAAGTTAAAATTTTAAAAAGAACGGGTTCATTCACAATTTCTAAACATGTTCACACATTTCATGTTTTTCTACGGCTTTCCTATCAAAATGACAGTGTGATGTCGGGTGAGAATAGCATCACCCTCTTTCTTCCCATGGGTGTTGTAAGAGGCGACTAAGGGATTCGAAACCTCGAGACGCGGAAACCTAGCCTCCAAAAAGAAGGAAAACTAATAATAAACCCGGACCTGGAGTCACCGTTTAGGCGCAAGCCTGGCTCCTGCAGCCAAACCGGCACCACACGTACTGACTCGTCATTCCTGTGGACCATGTCGGGGAGGAGAGAGAGAGGGGGGCATGGGTGCTGGGCAAACCCGTGTTGCCATAAAGACGTCTGTCCCAGGCGCAGCAGCATCCGCGGAGAGGACACTTCGCCCACCTGCCGTGCCGTAAACAACACGGGGAGTGGCAGTTACCGGTTATAAGCCCGCACGAATAGGCGTCGTATGTGCGGGTGCCAAGGGCCACTCCCGACGTTAGGAGGATCCATCGAAGGTCCACTGATCTGTTACCGCCTGCTTCAAGTTGAGCAATCCTCGACCAATAAGGTACTGATCCGCCTCAGCGTTAACTTGTCCTGTGTGGGTGAATGGGACACAAGCTTTAAAGCTGGACGTTGACGCTGTAACACCAACCACCTGCTCAGAATATAAAAAATCCCTAAACACTGCAATACCTCTCACCACATGCGCTTTGCGACATGGAACGTCCGAACAATGAGGACAGGTTTTCAGAACACCGGTGAAAACCTTGATTGCACTCGAGACCTGCGCAAAACATACAGTATCGATGTAGAACTTAACAAGTTAAACGTCGATATTGCTTTACAGGAGACCAAGATTGAGGATGAGGGCTCTTTGAGCGAGGCTCACTACACTTTTTACTGGAAGGGTAAGAGTTCTTCGGAAAAGCGGGAGCACGGAGTAGGATTTGCAGTCCGCAATAATCTGATTAATGCAATTAGAGACACCCATAGGTGTATCTGAGCGCATCATGGTCTTGCGTCTTAATACTAAAAGCTGCTATGTTACTCTAATCTACCGACGCTAAACGCAGAACCTGAGGCTAAGGACCAATTCTACGACCAGCTCAACGAAGTTGTTAGCAGGGTGCGTCCATTCGATAGGCTTCACATTATGGGCGACTTTAATGCTAGGGTCGGCCAGGATAATACAGACTGGCCCGATTGCCTGGGTGCGCATGGTGTCGGTAAGCTCACCGACAACGGACAGCGATTGTTGGAGTTCTGCTCTAAATACCAACTGTGCATCATCAACACATTTTTTAAAGGAAAATTGTAACTTGGATGCACCCCCGCTCCAAACACTGGCATCAGTTAGACCTTGCCCTTACCAGAAGGAGGGACCTGCGGGAAACGCTCCATACACGGACATTCCACAGCGCCACTGATCATAGTCTTGTCTCCACCAAAGTCAGATTAGTGCCAAAAAGGATTTACTCTTCTAAGCCCCTCGGTCGAAAGAGGATCAATTTTTTCAAGACCCGGGACTTTGAAGCAGTGGAGTTGTTTAGCACTATAGTCCGCGATGAATTTTTGACCGCTCCGTACCAGTAAAAAGCAAAAGGGACAAAATAAAGTCCCTTCTCACAGACACCGCAGGAAAAGTTTGTGTGGCTTAAGATAGTAGTACCTTCGAAACAATAAGTACAGATGTCGCTAGTGATTAGCTTCACAATACCATTGACTAAATTCGCTGTGATCGACGGAAGGTCGTCTGGTGTAATTGGAAGCACGTTGGACCGGCAATCCAGAGAGAGCGGGTTCGAATCCCGTGACAACCAGAGTCTTTCGCAGTTTTGTCTATGGTAAGCACATCTGTTACGACATTGTGGGATTGTTATCTTGTTATAACTACAAAACAAACCACGAAAAGCTGTTCGCTTCTTAATTTGTTTGGCATGCAGGTGAATTTGCTTTATATTAAATACATTTTAGGGTAATGATGCGTGATCTACCTAAGTATCTACACGAAGTGTGAGAAATATAATCTTGGATACTTCTAATGACGTGTTGCAATGTACGCACACAAAACAGATAAAAAAAATTAAGAATTATTTTCACGCCCATTTCACGCCGGTGAAAACATCGGCGGCGGCGGCGTGGCTAAAATGACCGGCGGCGGACGCCACGCCGATCGGCGCACACCTCTACTGGATAAGATTACTGTCACATCACATGATTTTTGCTTAGTTTTTGAGTAAGCGACAACCTCACCTCCTTGCCCTCTTTTTACGCGCACAAATGCTATAGCAGTCGCGGTAGTATGGGGATTTGTTCAGATTTGCGGCATGTGCGCCGGGAAGTGCAAATACATAAGATGATGCTTAAATCGTTGTAAATACTGTTTTTATCTATTATTTCTATATATTTTGAATACGTTGCTGTAAAGAATTTTAGTAGGTATTTATTTTTTACTGTGAAATGAATTGGAGATGGATTTAAATATGCGAAATGTAAATTAAAATATTTCCATCAATATGTTCGCCGTTGTGTTTCGCTTACGTTTTCAAGAACATAATATGGTCGATAATTGGCTCTAGACGTTTACAGTTAACAGTTTACAGCATAACGGGGGCATAAATACATTATTAGTCAAATATATCTGTAATATTTGTAATAACTAGACGATGAAAAATAGAACACGAAAAATTAGTCGGGTTGTTCGAAGAGGCAACTGATAAATCTTCGGAAGAGGTTTTAAGTGTCGAGGAGTCGGAACTATCAGCTAACGAACGAGAACTGGTGTGGCAGGACAATGATATATAGAATTTTACTGGCATATGTAATCGACTCCTGACTAAGTTATTCTATAGCAGTCGAATGCTATAGCACGCATACTGCTAATCTTAACTACCATATTTCTCATGTCATAATGACACGCATGCTATAGCATGTACAAAATTTCCATACAAATTTATGTGTCATTTTTGGTTGGAAGCCAAACTCCTTACCGTCCGTGAACGTGTTAAAAAGTCCATGTGCACTTGGCCCCCATGGCCCCAAGGTCTCCACACCAAACGCCGCAAATATGTAGCTGGTTCCTAAAGCAGCATATTTGCGGCGCTTGAGACTTTCGGCTAATGATGCCGCGGCGCCAGCAGCAACGCCGGTGACCGAAACATGGGACGGCGCCAGAGTGTCAACGCAGGTGGCGTCCCAAACTAGCGGCCGGCCCATGCTCCAGGGCACCAGCGTCATTCCGTCAGGCCTCTTGCCGTCGTCCCTAGCCAGACTGTTGGGCTCTAGGACGGCCGGTATTTTCGCGCTAACAAGGGCGCGACGGATAACATAATTTTTATAAAGATTAGATACATCGTCCAATGCGATATTTTAATCTGTATTTATTTCTCATTAAATGATAGATCGATTTTAATGTTTTTCTTAATATTCCGGCCTTATCAAATATCTATGGATAATAATATTTCGACGTAGCCTCCTCTCTAGTGCCGCATCATATGGTAGCGCTTTAGCCAATCACAGCGTGGCAAAGCCCACCCTCGGAGACAACGAGACTCATTACAATTTCGCTTCGTTACAAATCTCTCTCTTTCATATATCTATGCCTTTAACTATAGGTAATATTTTTTTGCAATCGGCACTAATAGCAAAATCTTTCTTAGGTGATTTATCTGACGTCTTTCTTCATTGGGCATAATTCCAGCGGCCTACTCTTGAACAACAACAAATATGGCGTCACATTCAGAGCAGGGGTAGTGGGTTCAAACCAGATTCTATTGATGAGACTTTGAACCAGTCTGGGGGAATTACTTAGTCACTTTATCAGTGAAGTGTCAATGACGCGTCAACACGTTAGCGTTAGTATCTGCGTACCTACAGACGTAGTGCAAAATCTTATTCACGATCAGAATCTATTTATCTAAACGCTGGAAAGTAATTAATTCGGAAATTATAGGTTCAGCCCCAGCGCTCGCATATTGTTTACTGAAATCGCGAAACGTCTGGTTGACGTAACTAAAGATCGAAGAGCTGGCGACTGGCGCACTACGCATCAGTATTGCGATACAGCGAGGAAATGCCGCCAGCATCCTCGGTACAATGCCACAATGGCCAATCTTAGATATAGGTTAGGTTAAGCAGATTAGTTAGATTTAATCTATGTATATAAATTGTAGTTTTGAAAATAAATATGATAAAAAAATAATAATATACGCGATATACATATACTCGTACCTACACGTACCTATTGCGTAGGTACGTTTACCCCATATGATTCTAGTGGTAACCGAAGAAAATATAATGTCCCATGATATTTATGAAGAATAATAAATGTTTGTATACTTACATACTTAATGCTGTTATTTTCGTTTCTCATAAAATACTCATAGATAAGATGAGAATTGTGGAACGATATGCCCAAATTGGGTGCTATCAAACAGCAATATAATGTTAATATCGCTATGTGGGGCCCATCGGTTGTTCTTGATTACTCCAATATTGATACTAGCCGTATTAGGCTATTTATGTTGGTACTTATTTACCTTTACCTTGGTAGTATATTGATTTAAACTTTCACGATTATCACTCTTATTTTAACGACAAACGGGATTTTGTTTGACGAAGGTAGACAACTGAGCTCTCAGCCCACCTGATGGAAAGCAGGAACTGAGGCCCATGGACATAGCGTTAAAAAAATCGTTTATGCGCTGCCTACCCTGAGGACTCAGATGGATTGCCTCTATTTATGCCAGTAATTACACCGGCTATCTTACCTACAAACCGAAACAGCAGTGCCAACACTACTATTTAGCGGCAGGTTAACGGGTAAGACGGTGGTAGCTATCCGGGCGGACGCTGCATGAGGTTGAGGTCCAACCACCAGCAAATCTTAATCACGTTAACTTGCTTTTAATAGATATTATCCTAACGTTTCAGTATGTCTATCTGCCTGCGACCACGGGGTGTAACATCACGCCCGAAACGTAACATAAGTTTACGCGATTAAGTCCCGTTAATAATAAAAATCCTAGTTCAAGTCATAAGCACAGAATATATAAACATAAGTCAAATATTATATGAAGTTTCATCAGTCTATTCCTGTCCATTGCTGGACATATAGCATAGGCCTCTCCTGTTATTTTATGCAAATGGACACATTAGGAAGTAATGCCTATAATCACCACGACGAGACTACGGGTTGGCGATCGCCGTAATGTGTCTATTAAGATGACGCTGCTGCCTGTCATCTATATTTTAACGAATGAATGGTCAGTGACACTTCAATCCCTTCGACATCTACGGGAAGAGTTGAGGTGTTTTTGAATGAATTCTGATAGTTAGATATGTAAATAAAAAGTTTATTTGATTGCTGGAAGATCACACAAAATCCGTAGAAATTCTGATTTTTAATGCCGTCACCAAGCGGCCAGAAACATAAGAACTGAAATCATAAGACATCATTCCATTGAATGCAAGGTTACTGAAAGAGTAGGTATTTGCATTAATAGTTAATATACTCTCAATAGGAATGATGACTGTAGTTAAAATAAATTATTTAACATTATGCACGACGACATAATAATTTTACACTAAGAAATTATTACTAAGATGTAGATTGCAGTAATTTTTGTGCAGAACATCTATTTAATAAATTGAAAACTTAAAAGTACTTACTTTTGCGTATTTCATATAAAATTCCATAGTGGTGATCGTTTTGACAGCTCGAAAAAGATGCTGATTTGACTTGCCAGTCATCATGCCTATTATAGCGATCATCCTAAATAACGCATTACAATAATATAACACGCAACTATATCAACATCATAATTATATACGTAAATGTACCTAACACACATTTTGGATCTTATTCTATTGACATAAAATATACACGATGATTCTTAATCCGTGATCAGGAGTAGAAAAACATTAAAATTTAGCCAAAATTAAACTTATTCGGCGAGGTCAGAATTTATTTCTTCATTGTTTAATTAATTAAAAGTGAAAACGTAATTAAAACAAATTACCACTTGATACATGGTCATCCTACAGTATAAAGTTTAACTACGATACGTCAAGTGCCATCAGTATGGCGGGAAACGGGAATTTGACGGATCTTATGTCAATAAAGACTTCTATCTACTCATTATCTTATCAGTGCAACACTGATAACGACGAACATAATTGATAGGAATTTATGTTAACGTGCATTACCTAAACTTGGCAAAATCTTGAGCAAGTAAAGCAATTTGTTTTCATACAGTACAATTTAATAATTAAATAAAAACAATAAAACTGCATACCTGACCAACTAAAACAAAAAACATTATTTTAAACATAATTTGACGAGTGTTCAAAATGTCCACCGTGTTGTTCTAGACACAGATCCGCTTGATTGTTCCTGTGATTGGGTTGATTCACTCGAAATCTTCTTCAGCAAAGAATCTTAAGATTTGTTGATCCAGATCGTCAGGATGATGACGAGGTCGTCCGGGTGCTCGAGCATGTTGTGGCACTGTAAACTGTCCGAAGTCGCGAAGATTTTTGGTGCATGCAATTTATTCAATTGTGTCCGAGGATAGGAATGTTTGGATGAAGTTCGTGAAATAACTGTTGGGTTCGCCTTGTGCTATTCGTTTGTATTGAAACGTACAGTATCGTAACGCTCTATGTTTATGTACGGATGTGGTGGAGGCATGATTTTTGGTGAATAATTATTATTTTCTCATTCAATAATATGCCTTTGTTTATTATGCGTATGACAAAAGTGATTGACAATGTCATGGGCAAGGTTTACTCATAAATTGACAATTGCTAATAACTTTGTAAAGAGATTACAATACAACCTCATTAAACCGATATGGTATTAGTACAGTGACAAGGATTTTAGGATAAAATTTAATTCAAAGTTAAAACATGATTAAAAAATAAATAAATTTGTATTTACGTAAATACTACTTTAACGTAATCCCCATCTATTACTGAGTTAGAAAAAATGATTCCTGATCACGGATTAAGAATCATCGTGTATGTCTTTACGCGTACGACTTCGCTCTAATTGCAGCGACCTCTGTTATCAGCATCCTAAAACTAAAACAGCTTATATGTGGAAATTTGATAACATATATAAGCTTAATACGAAATGGCAGGCTTAGAGAAGTCACCAAGTTGCGATGTGGCTAAGATATGAGTAATGTATTCTGAGAAAATCAAATACTTATCATAATTATGCTTGTAGAGTACGATATTTCTTTAAAATGTCCTCATGAATTTCCGTCTGTATAAATGACTAAGGCTGATCTATTATTTCTAAGATTTATTTACAATCCATAGGCACAATAAACGTAGGAATATCTTCCTATGCTACGTCTACAATGCCTTAATCTTGTAAAACCCTAGCCAAATTATAAGTATTATGTTGTGCTTTTCTGTTGCTACGTTGATGCAAACGAAAATAATAATATAGTCTGGCCTTGTCAGTGGAAAATATAAAAACGTATGCTTCTGTTTTCTAAGAAAAGTAGGTACTTAGGTAATCTAATCTAAATATAAGTCACAGACTATGATTCATAGTGATTAGATTAGATTATCAAGTTACCTTTTTTTGTTGTCAACTACAAGTATTTTCCAATAAGGTTCCAAGAATAAGTCTTGTGGTGACTCGGTGACGGCTGTAAGAATCGTACATTTGTCACCACCCCAACTCTTCCCGTGGGCGTCGTAAGAGTCGACTAAAGGATTGAAGTGTAACTGCAATTCGTTTATTTTTGTAAACGTTTATCCTTTGACTAACTAACTAAACGGGTTCAACGTCCCAAAATAAGCCATTTCACTCGGTCTGCTGTAACCAGTGATCATCAGCATTTAGCTCTCGCAGGTCCACCTCAACCAGATCCTTCCAGGGATACTTGGGGTGGCCGTCAGGGCGACCGCCCGTCGGACGACCCAGGGTTTCCTTACATGACGATCTTCCTCCATTCTCTCAAGATGGCCAAGCCAAGGGAGACGGTGGGCTTTGGTATCCCCAATAATCATCATCATCATCAGCCTATGATAGTCCACTGCTGGACGTAGGCCTCTCCTATTAACTATGCGTATAGACGCATTAGGAGGTAAATGCTCATAATCGCCACGCTATGCAAGCGGATTGGCGATCGCAGTAATGTGTCTACTATGATGACGCTGCTGCCCATCATCAATCTTTTATCAAATAATGTTCAGTGACACTTCAATCCCTTAGTCGACTCTTATAACACCCGCAGGAAGAGTTGGGGTGGTGACAAATGTGTTCTTACTGCCGTCACCACACGGCCAATAATGTTCGGTTCCAATTGCTTGAGTGGACATGGCGAGATTATAAGAGTTCCCTGTTTACTACAGAATCCTAATACGGTAATTCTCACTAGTTAGTGAAAACGCCCGGCCTTAACTGCAGTGTTATTCACTAAGGAAACCGCCTTGCTGTCAGCGCTGTGTCAGCGCTATGGTATTCACTAATGTACTTTAAAAGACACTAGTGCGTCGAGAGTTTGACGTTTAATGTACGAACTTCGTATTCTCTAACGAAAAACAGCGGCGAACTCGCCCACAACCTCGCTCACAGCCTCGATTCCTAATGTCAAATAAAACAGCTAGGATTTTAGACAAGGCTGTCTCGACGTCGAGCTCGTTGACGAACGCAGCGTCGAATGTGTGAATAAGGGAATAGCATAGCTGACCTAATATTTGTTACAATTGTTACAGACAGACGGTAGAGCGGGTGAACATAAAGTTCGAGCAGGACTGGTTGTCCTACCAGGAACGAAACATATTCCGATACAGGCCGGACAAGACCGACGGAGCACAGTTCGACAAAGTCATAGTACCGAATCTACCACTTATGGTACGTACCGGTAAATTCACTAAAGCTGCATTCAGACCAAACGAGCTCATAGGTAAGCATGCTCCACCGTAGACTGCATCATCACTTACCAGCAGGTATGATCGTGGTCAAACGTCTACCTACCTAAATTATAAATATTAGATGTCATATACCAAAGAAAAACGACCAAGATCACCTAATCTCCGAGGTGGGGATCTTGATTATTATTATTAGGTGATCTTGGTCGTTTTTCTTTGGTATATGACATCTAATATTTATAATTTATATAGTTTTAAGTAGTGACTACTGGAGAAAAATTAAAAGTACAAATCAAAATATTTAGTTAATAAATAATTTGATTTGTGGTTTCGCAATACGTCTACCTACCTATTATGAATAAAAAAAAAAACCAAACGAGCATTCGATATTCTGACCCCCTACTCTACGAAATTCTATCGTTACTCAAAACGTGATTCGTTGATTTGGTAGAGTGGGGGATAGAATAGCGAATGCTCGTTTGGTCTGAATACATCTTAAGGGAGCAATTCTCAAAAAGGCATTTCGATCACGTCTTCGATTTTGATAAAAATCGGTAGGTGGTCGAGTCAATCATACTAAGCAAGATCCACCAAAATTCCCAAAATGTTTTTAAAAACACTCGTTTTTGTTGCCTTAAATGTATAGTAATCTGATTACAAAAAAGGAAACTTTCATAAACATGTACCGTAAAACCATACAACCATAAGCCAGTACCTACTACAACTACTTATGGTCCACAAGTTCAACTCGTAATTAAGCATCAATGTCTTCAAAGTCTTTTTCACCACACTGCTCGTAAACACGCTGTTTGTCCTTCAATTTCAGAGCGCAAAACTGTGTATTCTCTAGAGGTTAAAGTAATTTTTTTTTAATCTTCTGGATAGACTAAAGCAATAACTTATACGGCCTGAGGGTGCAATAAGCTTTTTGACGTTTGAAAGAACTAGACAGTACGTTCGAAAACTCAATAGTTTCAAACAGATTCATACACATGAACCTTTCATAACATTATATTCAATAAGCTAAAATCCAAATTAAATACCACATTTTGTTGTAAAAGGCTTTTAATTAAAAGTTCTAAAAATACGACAAATAAAAACAATAGGAAAATGAAAGTGTTTTCACTATGCTTTCAGAACGCATCTGAACATTTTTTTCTTTTAAAATTACAATCCACGCCAAGATAAATATTAGAGGTTATTGTTTTATTATTTGTTGATTTGTTTATTTTTTGGAAGTTGAGGACTTGCAAATAAATACCTTCTAATTTGTTATGTTTGAGTTTTATTTCGCATGTTTCCTCGCTTTAGTGTGGTGAAAAATGTTGTGTTTCACTCGGCAGCAAAGCTTGTTCAACTATCGTGCCTTAAAACCCTCGAATCGCTCAAGATTCCATTTTATGAACCACTCGCTGCGCTCGTGGTTCAAATTCTGGAATCTTTTGCTTGCTCGGGTTTCAATATTTGCACGAGAGTTAAACAATCACTTTGCTCTCTTGTAAAACAAATAACTATTAATCATTAATGAGGAGACTTTGTGTAACAACTGCGTCAATAATATAATAATTAGACTAAACCGAAGATATTTGACTTAATTATGGACCATAGTTGGGAGCTTTTGGACTATAGTTGGGTAGTTTTACGGTACCTTAAATGTATAGTCATCTGATTACAAAAAAGGAAACTTTCATAAATGTACAAACTTTTTGAAAATTGCTCAGGAGTCGTTTGTGAATAAGGTTCATATTTACGATACGGTACTATACCTTAGCAAAAGTTTTGTAATAATAGACCATTATGAACTGTTTCCGTGTGGTGATGGCATTAAGAATACATTTGTCACCATCCCAACTCTTCCCGCGGGTGTCGTAAGAGTCGACTAAGGGATTGAAGTGTCACTCCATTCTTTGATATACGATTTATGACGGGCAGCAGCGTCATCATAGTGGACACACTACTGCGATCGCCAATCCGCTTGCCCAGCGTGGCGATTATGGGCATTTGTCTCCTAATGCGCCTATACGTATAGTTAATAGGAATAAAGGTCTATGTCCAGCAGTGGACTAACAGAGGCTGATGATGATGAACTGTTGCATACAAAACTTAGTGAATGGCCGCTAAATAACGTTAATTAAATTTAAACATTTAAACAGTGGCATAGACATATGAGATTGTAGTTTGCCTCACTTAGAAAAAAGAAAACAACATTATAATATAGTCTGGTCAATCAACTTGATAGAAGAAAAATAAGAAAATGGTAGCAATAAAAAAAGGAGCCCTCCGTAGATAAACTGGTATTTCTCTGCGGTTTTTTATTGACAAGTTAGTTGATCACACTATAATATTACGTACTTATAAGAACTCTAATTTTGAGCACGCGGTTTCGAATACCACCTCACCTCGTACATACATTGATGAATTTGGTAGACATAAGGTGGAAGTACTAGTACCCGATGCTGTACCAATACTCGTCATCATAGCTTGAGTTGCCATCGATAAGATAAAATCGACTACTAGGGCATTTAAACGATGATAAAATTAAATGTATGTGCCTTTAATGCTTTATATCACAACTTTGAAATAACTAGCTTTTTTTTAATATATTTATTTTCAAAACTACTATTTATGTACATAGATTAAATCTAACTAATCTACTTAACCTAACCTATATCTAAGATTGGCCCTTGTGGCATTGTACCGAGGATGCTGGCGGCATTTCCTCGCTGTATCGCAATACTGATGCGTTGTGCGAGGAAGTCGCCAGCTCTTCGGTCTCTAGTTACATCAACCAGACGTTTCGCGATAGCTTATATCTATAACTAGCTTATATCTAAATTATTTGCATAATTTTAAGACAGGATGACACCTATTGGGACTGCCAGCAATAGCACCTGACACTTACCTACTCATACAATGGAGTTGACAAAAAAAAATTGCAATTTTGAGAAATTTTTATATTGTCACCCGATAAAATAAATCATCATCATCATCATCAGCCAATTGACGTCCACTGCTGGACATAGGCCTCCCCCAGAGAGTTCCACAAAGATCGGTCGTGAGCTGTCCGCATCCATTGGACACCCGCAACCTTTACCAGGTCATACTATTTAACAAAACTTACAAACTCGTCTTCCAAAATACATGACAATATTTTATGTAGATTCATATATGAGCAAAATATTGTGATTCTAATAAATATTCTCTGTTAACATGTTGCGCACTGGTACTTCTGCCTTATTTGATCGTCATCTTTTTTTCCCAGTCCACTGTTGGGCTGCTGCCTGTCCTCTAAACTTTACGTATGGACGCATTAGGAGGTAAATGCCCATAATCACCACGCTGGGCAAACAGGTTGGCGATCATAGTAGTGTGTCCTCTATGATGCTGCTGTGATGCTGATGATTCTTCTATAAATGACTTTGCTGGTGGTAGGACCTCGTGCAGGGTCCGCCCGGATAGCTACCACCGTCTTACCCGTTAACCTTCCGCTAAATAGCAGTTTTTACATTGCTGTGTTTCGATTTGGGGGTACAATAGCCAGTGTAATTACTGGCATAGATAGAGGCAATCCATCTAAGTCCTCAGGGTAGGCGCATGTGCGAGTTTTTGGTCACTATGTCCATGGGCCTCAGTTTATGCTTTTCATCAGGTGGGCTGAGAGCTCAGTTGTCTACCTTCGTCACATAAAAAAAATATATTCAGCTAGTAACACTTCTTCTTTGGTATCTGAAATCTTAACCCTCTGCGGCGCGGCTGACGTTACGTCTATCAGACACCCGTATTTTGCAATGACACCAATATGATAACAAGATATAATAATTTCACGTCAGTGACAGAGGGTTAATTTAGAAAGTATAGCGTTTATGGAAATTTTCCAGGGCGTGGTGTCAAAAGCTATACAAATGAACCTGAACCCGATAGTCCAAGGGACGATGAACGGTGCTCTCTTCTTCGCGAACCACAGAGAAGCCTTCCTTGAACTTCCGGTACACAGGTATATTCTAAATTACTTCTATTTATTACTGATTCTCCGTCCAATAATAAGCTCCTTGTATTTACTTTATTCTTTATTCTACAACAACCATGTAAAAAACAGCTTACGCCAAGACATTACATGTACCTTCTTAATTGTCTAATGTTTATGCCACTGCTATTGGATCTCCATATAAAAAATAAATAAAATAAAAATCTCTGTCAGTCGAAAAAAAGTCAATTAAAAAAATTGGGACGCAGAGCTGGCTGACCATATAAAAATAAAAAAAGTTTAGAAAACGGAATTTGATATTTAGTAGAAGAGCTCTGGCAATACCGATTGTAAGATTGTAATTTGTAAGATTTTTCCTTCATGTTCGATTGTAAGTTGTTTCTTGAAAATTGTTGTACGATTTTTCCTTGATGTTTATTTATTTCACCAGGTTCCTGTGGGGATATGACGACACAATAATCAACACTGCGAAGCCTTTCTTGAGTCTGCAGGGGCAGCTGAAGTTCCAGAATTTCGGCTTGCTGGCAACGGTAAGTAGGGAGAATAATATACTAATTCATGTTTGTCACCAATACCTTTTAAAAAAAAGTTGGTCGATTGGCTAGTCCGGTGTACTGCCATTTGGCAAATTATGTTTCCCAAATATTACTTCCCAAATAACTTATCGCAATAGTCTCATTTCCCAAACAAATCTTTAGCAAAGTTATATTTCTCATTTTATTCATTTGGTCAAATTATTATTTTGCAAAGTTTCACTTCGTCAAGATTTTATTAAGCAAATGCTTATTAAGCAAATGTTTTATTTTGTCATAAGTTAAAATCCAAAAAAAAATTCCCAAATTTGATACTTCGCAAGCTCTACTTATAGCAAAAGCCTGGCAAATGATAATATTATAAGTTCGTAGGTCTATACAGGAATTTCGTACTTTTTTGCACAACCCTTAACTTGAACTTGCCTGGAACAAAAAAACGTACTTCATGAATATTTGGTATCATAATGAATGAAGTGAGAAAATAAAATCCATCATAATGATCACTATCCATATTTTTTATTGGTAGGTACTAAGAAGGCAAACATAGCCACGGATAAAAAAACTATATTTTTGTTTTCATTTTCATAAAAAAAACTATCCCAGAGCCACCGTTAGGTACGACGACGAGCGAAGCGAGGAGGAGTGTTAGGTGAAACTGCGACCAACAGCGCACGAGCCGAGCGAGCGAAGCGAGCGTGCCGCGGCAGCGGCCGGCGAGTGCCAGAACCGACTGTTTTGTTATTCCCTCGGCATTGCGTTCCCTCATCAGTTTCATCTAAATTACTGTTTTGAACCCGACTTTTAATTGTTTATCAACATAATATAAAACCCCGTGTGAGCTTTTATTAAAAAAAAAAACATAAACATACCTATATAAAATTCGCCTCAAACTGTACCCAAAAACATTGGTAATTATTTAGTTAACTAAATGCCAGCTAAACCATCAACTATATAAAAAAATATGCATTATAAAAATTTAGTTCCAATTAAAAACCAAGCCCAAAGATAGAATTTCCAACCATTTAGTTGGGAAATAAAATGATTTCATAAGATTCAATTGTAATATGATCTTTCGGCGAAATGACTTTATGTGAAAAATTGGTTGCGATGTAATATTGTATATGCGGTATAAATCTTATGCCATACAATATTTTGGGATTAGTATCTTATGCTAAACGATGTATTTGCCAAAAAATATTTTGGGAAAATAAAAACGACCAAGTAATTCTTTGCTAAAAAATCGCTTGCCAACAAACAGGCTTGCTAACTGTAAAATTGCGATAAGTAGTTTTGACAATTGAATTTTTGCCAAATGAAAATTTGGGAAAAATAGTTTGCGATGTGATACTTTGGGAAAAATTATTTGCCAAACATTAGTAAACCGGCTAGTCCAAGCAGTGTTTTATAACGTCAATTACTTTGGACTAAATTTGTCAAATTAGAGAAATTGTTATAATTATTATAAATTTTATATTGTGTTCAATTGTACAAAAATAGGTACTTATTGTTAAAATGCAAGTACTTAGCCTTAGATATTTTAAAGAAATATTGTAAGTTAGGATTTGGAGAACTTTTGTAACCGGACATTTTCACTTTTAGGGACACCCAATTAGCTTAACTCTCACAAAAAGTTAACTTCGATGTCAGTTTTCTAACGACAATTTTAGCATTAAATATTTACGTAAATCCACTTTATTTATGTTTTTATATTGCATAAACGCGTATTCTTTCTGGATTAAATGATAAAAAAAATGTTTTGTTACTATTTAATGCTTAATTGTCGTTACAAAACGGACATCGAAGTTAACTTTTTTGTGAGAGTTAAGCTAATTGGGTGTCCCTAGAAGTGAACCCAAAACCATGCAATAAAAATTATTTGTATTTGATACTCATGATCCTAACTGTGAAAAATGCGTTAAGATCTTTTTGAACAAGATAAACCTTAGGATTTAAGATTTAAGGAACAAATATGAATATCGCGAAAAAAATTAAATAAAACTAAATTAAACTTTATTAAAGTAAGTATTGTTATTGTTAAAGTAAATTGAAACTTTATTAAACGCCACCCTGGTGTAATTTTATCGCCCGCATTTGATTTACACACGGTATCATCATCATCATCATCAGCCTATGATAGACCACTGCTGGACGTAGGCCTCTCCTATTAACTATGCGTATAGACGCATTCGGAGGTAAATGCCCATAATCGCCACGCTGGGCAAGCGGATTGGCGATCGCAGTAATGTGTCCACTATGATGACACTGCTGCCCATCATCAATCTTTAATCAAATATGGTCAGTGACACTTCAATCCCTTAGTCGACTCTTACGACACCCGCAGGAGGAGTTGGGGTGGTGACAAATGTATTCTTTCTGCCGTCACCACACGGCCACACACGGTATACATCGATCTGAAATACAATATTAGATCGATGACAATATCGATAGTATATCAAAATTCGCGTCTCAATATTTATTGAAGTAATTTGTTTTACAGAAAAACGGGACAGTAGACGAGCATTTCACCATCAACACGGGGGAGAATGACAAGGACAGAATGAACGTCATCGAGAAGCTGAACGGAGAAGACCATCTCACTTACTGGGGCAATCCGGAGTGTAACAGGTAAGGGTCGAAATTTGCAGACTAAAATATTACCACGACAGTATTTCAGTGCGTGAAGAAAAGGGAATTTCATTTATGACAAATTCAAATTTCTTCTACAATCTCTTCTTTAATCTCGAGTTATCTTCATATGTCTCTCTCTTCATAATCTCGAGTTATCATCTTCTTCACGATTTATTTTTATACAAACTGTATGGGAGGAGTCGTGGCAGTTAGACCACAGACTTAGTTTCAGAGAATGAGTATGCACGGGTGAGAAAAATAATGGTAAAAAGATGATATTTCGAAAAAATTGCTTGATTACGAGGATACTCATCATTATGCGACATTACGCGAGTGATCCGTTGCTAAATATATTAATTATCTAATTGCCACGACCCATTTATTTGCATACGAAATGTACACTGTGTTTCTTGAGTCATTAATAGCCTCGCACACATCGTACATATATGTATATATAGGTATAAAAGTCACAATGGGGTTGGTCCCATACTAAAAGTTAATTAGTATGACTTGCTATTATACATACGGTATATGCGAGGTTATTAGTGACAACATCATGTATAGAAATAAGGGTCGTGGCAATTGGACGAAGCCGCAGACAATATATTAATAGGTTTATCACCAAATGCATTGAAATATACTGATCTAGATTATTGAATAATTAGACCACGATATATATATTTCACTCGTTGAATACATAACGCAATATACACAGGTTATCAGACCATTCTGTCGAGATTACGAGACCTTTTGTCGTTCATAACTTTCTACGTATCTCAAATTTATGTTTATTATCATTAAATTGGGTTGGAATTGTTTAAAATAGCAATAATTGCGTCGGGGCTATACAATTAATTATTATTGAAATCAGAACTAACTAGTCAAATTAGCAAGAAATTATGTACCTACAGACCGTAAAGTTTAATAAACTTACTGTTTTGGTGATCAGAACAGTAATAAAGTCCAAATTACATAATCTGAATCAAGTAGGATGATGAAAATGTTTTGTCTGTTTTTTTAATGTCAAAGATAAATAAAATCTACCTTCAGTCTTTATCTTACCGCAAATACCTACCTCTGGCTCGTTCAAGTATTTTGGATGTGAAATGTGAACTCAGTCAATTCATCATAAAAAAAACATCGTGGCTTAAAAAGCTAACACATTTTTTATGACAAGTAACAGTAAATAGAAGATGTTACGTTTCCAATCGTCAGAAAACTTATTGGATCAAGAATAATTCATAAAAAATAGATTAGCTATCTAATATTTAAATTTATATACATAACATTGTTACTGCTTAAAAAATACAATACAAAAAATATTTTAGAAAACAATTTCAGTTGTTCAACAAAAAATTTTGCTTACTATATTTACAAACGAGTTACATTAGAAGCAATTACATATAAATGCGTTTATTAAACTATCCTTGTCTTATCGCTTCATTGACTAGATAAGAAGATATAATATTTTCGAGCAGTACAATTCGTTTTTATCCGGCTTTAAGAAAATGCTCAACGTAGTTGAAATACTTAATGATGAATTTACTCGTAGCTATCCTAATCTATCGCTGATATTTGCATAATTACCTATCATCAATTTTGTCGAAAGGAAGATTTTTATCTGAATGGTCTATTCCATTCATTAAAACGAGAGTGAACTTACATACTTATCTGTACTATGTATAGTTAGGTACTAACTTGATTGCAACCGGAGCAAAATAGTAAACAAGAATTATCAAGGCAAAACCACGGCGAAATGCTAGGCTCTCTTATCAAACCCCTATCAGAGTTCATAAGTTTATCAACACATGTCGAGTATGTAGAACGTGTAAAAAACATATAGTTTAAGTATGTCGTCGCTAAAGCCATTTTAGGTCCTGTTCGTATAGTTATAAATGTTAAAATAGCCTATACGACTATGCGTGTTAAGTTTCCTTCGCATATTGGAGATATATATGTAGTTGTAGACATAATATAGGACATTGTTTTGTAAATTGTTAGATAAGGCGGCGCTCAGATAGGACTCATGGACTAATGAGCACTATTAAGGTTGTCTGGGAGAACTAATTAGTGATACCTTTTGAACACTAGGCCTTGTAGGATTCCACGAGCAGATAGGTGTCTCGGACAAGATTATCTTTTTTTTTCTGGTCCTTAACATGTGAATACATTTGTTAGCATCTTTAATATATTAGGCATACAAAAAAATACTTCAATACCTACCAATGTCGAGCTAAATCGTGCTCCGATAATTCCGTAGAAGGCTGATGTACCAATGTAGGTAAAGACTTGGAGATCCTGAGGTCGAGAATGTCGAAAGATGAAAGATGGTCATATCATATTCAAACAATTTTTCGCAAAGATCTTAATTCGTGATAATGAAACCAAAATAATGTATTTTTTGTGTTTTGGCGTTATTATTATAGTCTGGCAAACTAACTTAGTGGAACCGGTGGTGGAAACAGTGTAAAACGACAATAAGAAAATAGATATGTAGATCATTTAGCGCTTAACTTTGGCGCCCTTTTCTGCTGAGACTACCAGTTTGTCAAACTATGGAACTAATTTCAATTCAATAAAGAAGAAAACGAAGATATGATAAGATTATTAGATAAATATCTTGGAACATCCACGGTAAGCTTAATTTAGGCTTGTGATGTGGGTAGAGATTAGGGTTGCCACTTTAAAAAAAAAAAAAACAAAATAGTATTTTTATAAAAATGTAAAAAAATATGGTACTTACAGGAAAAGTGAGGAAAAAAACAGTACACTTATCAAATTGTAGTTGCTGAAAATTCCGCGAATGCGTTCCGTTTCAAAAATCCAAACAATCACAAAATTGAAGGCACTGGCGATATAATAAAAATATAGCATTTTACGTACTATATTGTTATTGTATATTATATAGTACAGTCGAGTAAAATATAGTACGATACTATAAATTATAGTACGGGTGGCACTCCTAGTAGAGATACTTAAATACATAGATAGCCATGACCAAGGAACAAATATTTGTGATAAATAAATACACAAATAATGCCCTCGCTAATGCTTCGTAGGCAGGGTCACTAACAACTAGGCTGCGGAGGCTGACGAATTATTGTAATGTAACGATTATTGTTTGTTTGTCTACAGTATCGAAGCGACTGATGGCTCGATCTTCCCCCCTTCCCAGCTGGACCGCAAGACCATGCTACACGTCTTCTTCCCTAATCTCTGCCGGCGACTGCCTTTCGCCTACGAAAAAGATATCGTGGTAAGTTACTTGTGAACAAAAAAAACTTGTCGCTTATGTTCTGAATAATCTATGACCGTGGCTAATTACGACCTGTACATTTTGTATGAAAATGAAGGGTCTTGGCAATTAGACAGTTAAAACATACCTATATTTTTTGGGATTTAACTATGTAAATAACATGACGGCGATGGGACAATCTTAAACAAATTGTCCTACTCCCATTGTAGGCTCAATTATGGCTGTTGTGTCACAAATAATAAATGGATAGATGCATGTAAGTAGGTACTTAAATGCATACCTATAAGTAGAACAACAATGACCAAGATATTTGTAATAAAGACATACCTAAATAAATGCCCTGAAATAAAAAAAAAACACTCAGATTTTTTTTTCTCTAAAACTGTCGATTTGGTCCCTATTGATAATAATTGGTAGGCTAAGACAATGAATGCTGAGTAAGATCCGTCACACTTCCCAAAATGTTTGTATTTTTTTGTTACAAAAAATGTATCAAACGAAAAAATCCATCGAAATTTTCTGGGACATTTTAAATACTTGCTGGGAACTTCTCATACACCCTTGAATTTTTCATTCATCTACACTTATGTTGACAGACGGCAGACGGAATCCAGCTGCTCCGCTACCGGATGCCGATCAACGTGTTCGACGATCACGTGCACAATCCCGCCAACCAGTGCTACTGCGAGATCGACTCTGGCACCTGCCCACCAAGGGGGGTCATCAACGTCACGGCGTGTGCTATGGGTAACGAATTAATGAATATACAAACGATACTCCTTTAAATGGCGGGAGGTTACAGGAGTCATCTGCGATCGCAGAATACCACTTAGACTCAAAGGACTAGTGTATATGTGCATTATCCGCCCAGTCTGTGGCTATGAGTAGCCTATTTCATATAAAAAAAACCGGCCAAGTGCGAGTCGGACTCGCGCGCGAAGGGTTCCGTACCATTATCAAGTTATTATTAAAAAAATACAGTTAAATCAACCTACCTCAAAAACTATAGGAGATAATTTAATCAAATTAAAAATCGTTGATAGAGTTTATTAATGTGCATAACATATATTTTTTTTAGAATTTTATATTGCGTAGTTTAAAAAATAGAGGGGGGGGACACATTTTTCAGAATTTGAGAGCTGATATCTCGAAAACGATTTGCTCAAATAAAAATGAGATTTATAAACCTTCATATCATTTTCAAAGACCTTTCTATTAATACCACACACGCTTATATACAACTAAAAAAATTTTTGTATCCCTCAGTTACATGTATGGAGGGCCCCCACCCCAATGGTTTTTTTAACAATTTAATATCATAATCCTGTAGCGGTTCATACAACACATATCCTTACCAAATTTCGTTACTGTAGCATTTATAGTTTCCGAGTAAATCGGCTGTGACAGACGGACAGACGGACAGACGAACAGACGGACATGACGAATCTATAAGGGTTCCGTTTTTGCCATTTTGGCTACGGAACCCTAAAAAGTCCTACTCTATGGCGCCGAGGCGTGGCCGGTTCTCGGAAGGCACGTTCAGGAGCTTCGCGTTACAGAGATGAAGAGGCTGCGATATATGTGCGGCGTTACGCGTGCTGACCGCATTCGGAACGAGTACATCCGTGGCAGCCTCGGAGTCCGTGACGTAGCGGAGAAGCTTCAAGAATGCCGTCTTCGGTGGTTTGGTCACGTTTGTCGTAGGCCACCTGATTACGTAGGAAACATATGCCTTAACCTAGCCCTTGACGGCTCCCGACCCCGCGGCAGACCAAAGAAGCGATGGCTAGATGTCGTGCTGGATAAAAGGCTTTTCCAGTAGCGGTACCATGATTTTACATCATCATCATCATCATCAACCTATGTTAGTCCACTGCTGGACGTAGGCCTCTCCTATTAACTATGCGTATAGATGCATTAGGAGGTAAATGCCCATAATCGCCACGCTGGGCAAGCGGATTGGCGATCGCAGTAATGTGTCCACTATGATGACGCTGCTACCCATCATCAATCTTGTAGAATGGTCAGTAACACTTCAATCCCTTAGTCGACTCTTACGACACCCGCAGAAGGAGTTGGGGTGGTGACAAATGTATTCTTACTGCCGTCACCACACGGCATGACTTTACAAGTATATGTAAAGCAGGTCACCGCGCTCGCTCCAATATGTCACTGCGAGTGCGATAGAAAGCATTAAGTATCGAGTAAATCCTAACGTAACTTTTACTTTCCAACTCATGGTACGGCTACTGTAAGGTTGCTAAGTCAAAACACAACACATCTAGCTTCATAAATAACCCGATATTTGTATCAAAAAGTGCTGCCCACTACTTCTTAACTTTACCTTTTGCTTGACTGGTATAATACCTCTTGGCATTGTATTTGGGTCATTTGCAGAAAAAGTGTACCTTTTGTTTCATAACTGAAAAGTACGCACGATGCCGAGTAAAATGGTGTATTACAGTCCATGATCGCATAAAAAAATTAAAAGGTATACTTTTTCTGCAAATGACCCATTTACCTTTTACAAATTTAAGTTCTTATGTGCATTAAGATCATAAAAAGACGCGTATTTTTTATATTTATCATGCAAATTTCGTGTTCAATGTCGAGTCCATCAATAAGTTGAAAAGTACTTATCACCTACGCTAGCAGTCTTCACGACGAGTGTTTTTTTCAGCTCGAATTACTCACATTACTTAACTTTAATAAAAAGTTATTTGTTTTCAGGAGCCCCAGCTTTGGCATCCCACCCCCACTTCTACCTCGGTGACCCTGAGCTCCTCCAAAACGTGACAGGAATGAGCCCCGATCCAGTTCTCCATGACTCCTACGTAGACATACATCCTACGTTGGGCATATCGCTTCATGGCAAATCCAGGTAACTACTTATCACCTTCTGCATTACCAGGTAACTGCTTACCACTGACTGGATTTGCACCCGCATAATTCACATACAGGGTGTAAGTCTAATACGGGCGAAGCTCTTAACGGGTGTTAGTTTACGACATAATGAGTACATTCAAATAACTTTTACTTAAAATTAGAGCAACAAATTTTTCCATACAAAATAATTCGTCGCGCAATGTAGAGCAACATACGCGAGTTAAAGACTCGATGACAGCTAATTTCAAAAGCAGATGACATAACTGCCATATCAACAATAACAAATGTTCGTACCTACATTGCTGCTCGGACAATCTTCAAAAAAGTTTGTGGGGTTATAATTGAGAGTAACTTTAAAAAAACCTTGTAATCCATGATTACACTAATGAATCCCATGCCTGTCTTAATTCATCGCCCGTATTAGACTTACACACTGTATACTGATTTCGAGGTCGTGTGTCGTGATGCCCAATTTCCTCTCACATATTTTATTCATTCACAAAAGGCATACTTTGGTCGGCTAACCGAAAAATTAATTAATTCAATTGTAACGGTCATTCTTTAAAAATATATCTGCATTTGCGTCTAATTGCCATGCCCCTTTCCATACAATTTGTATGAACAAGAACATGATATGTGTTGTGGCAAATAGTTCGCAGACATATTTATTGAGAATTAGCCTTAACATTCTCTATTATAATAATAGATAATGATATCGAAAGAAACGTTCCACTTTGTCTAAAAGGCAAACATTTAATGAATATAAAGGTTCAAGGTAAAAGCCTCTTCCATCCTTATAGTAAGCGACAAGTAGGACGTTTTTATTATCTCAACAATGTATAAACAAGAGAATAAAGATAAGATTTTTTTAAATATTTTTTACTTTCCTTCATTTTTCGTTGTGCACATCATAAAGACTCACACTGTATATAGACATTGTAGTTATGTTCTTGTTAGAGAATGTTAACCCTTAGGTGCATAGAGTATCAAAAACGATACGACCAAAATGTCACATGTCAGAATATGTAATCAATTGAGACTGTCATACTGAGCAACAGAGTTCGAATTGGCATCGATTGTTTACATAAGTCATTTTGGAAATAAAATATGTGATACCATATGCACCTAAGGGTTAAGGGTAATTCTCAATATGTCTTCAATCTAATTGCCACGCCTATTGTTCATACAAATTGTATGAAAAGTGACGTGGCAATTATACGGTGGTATACGCACACATTTTAATACTGACAATATTGTTTCAGTATGCAGATAAACATCCAGGTGAAAAAGACTCCTATCTTCACCGCTCTCAGCTTCCTCGAAGAAGGAACGATCCTGCCTGTTGCTTGGATTGAGATGGTAAATGATCTTTTCCAATATGACAAAAGTGCTAGTTTTTAAACGAAAGGTGTGTAGCCAATAGATGAAAACAAAAAAAAACATAATAGTGATCGTGATACTTGCCTTGGGATGCAGTAAATTACCTCATACTTCCTAATCAGACGGATCACAGCTAAATTTGATAAAAAAAATTGCGAGCGAGTGCAAGTCTAAGTAATCAGACGTGAGAAATCGAATTATTAAATTATGTTGTGGGAGGTATAGCAATAAAAATGTATAATGATGACTTTAAACTCGCCTTAAAAGTTTATGAGATTATTTTTATCAATAATGAGCTCTCACTATGCTGCCTTTGAACGTATTACTGATACATTTTGAACAATTAACAAAGATCATTCTATGATCTATATAATTTTTCGATGATCAGCGTAATTTTCTCTCTGTCACTTTTATTTATTAGTGCGACAAAGATAGTTGCGTTTCCTATCGGCATCTTAGCTATGACGCACGCTGCTCTTAACAACTTTTACGCCGTGATCAAAGGCAGCGTACAAAAATTCAAGATTCCATTCGTTAATTTCAAAATCTCTTCCAGACCGTCGAAGAAATCCCAGAGAGCCTTCGCTCCCTCATCTACCACGGAACATTCTCGACGGCAGCAGCGCAACTGGCTCTCACAGTCATCTGCATCATAGCCCTAGTCATATCCTCCATCTGCCTCTCAATTATGATCTTCCAACGGAGACAGAGGCCGTGTGTGACGCTGAAGAAAGTCGCGCTGACTGAAGCTGAATTGAAAGGACTTAAGGCAGCTGCGTGAGATATTGCGTGAAGTTTGAGGAAATTACTCCTTATCTGTTGATATTTTTGGTGCTTGGGCATTTCTCCGTCCATCTTAACCACCGTGACTTCCGTGGCAGCATTGTTACCCGATTCCCGTGAGTGTCATGAATTTTTGGATATCTTGGTAGAAGTCAACGACTTCTACTCTCACAGGATTCTTGTAATGACGCTGCCACCGAGTCTTAGTGGTTGAAACGCTCGTAGAAGTACCCGCATAAATATTAAATACAAAGTGGTACACCACAGGGCTGTACTTATTCGGATTAAATCCTTGTCGCGGACTGCCTCATTACCTAAATGTAATGCCCATCCATTCGTAGTTATGATATCTAGTTAACAACTTTCTAGCCTAAAAGTAATTAAACTAAAACCTAAAAGTAATTATTACTTTGACGAAGGGTGTTGGGAATTTATAGTTTGTTCACATTACTCTACGTAAATTTTTGACGAAGCCTGTTGCGGATGACGTCTGTATTAACGTGATATAAAGTTCATTTACTTATTTAGCTAATGACCGATGACGTATGACCTAAAATCACGATTTTTGGCATAAACTGCTATGAACTTAATTAAAAATAAAATAATCTCATGGGAAATAATAACTGTTGACTGAAAAGCACTCGGATATCTTGGTATAGGCAAATATGGTAGTTTGAGAGCAAAAAAGTGTAGAGATCTGAAAGTTGTTTGTTTACTAAATTAAACAAGAATGAACAGGTTGTGGGTACCACTATCAGGTTTGTTTTAGATGAATTATCGCGAGCATTGAATTGCATGTGTGGTGTTGCTACTAAAAGTCAGACTTTTAAGAAGGGCCTTCTATCTTTGTAATTAGGCTTATTATTAGTCAAATAATGACAGTACAGAGTAGAGAAAATTCAAATAATTGCCTGATTTGCCTGTAAGGTATTGAACACACAATTAGGTATGCATGCAATGTCATGCTCTCTATAGTACAAAGTGCGGCATCTATTTGTCAAATGCATTTATCATGCCAATGGAAGTGTTGTGATCCGTGTTCGGAAACCGAACGAATGAAGGTATATTTAGATTATTTAATATTTTGAAACTATTGGTTGAGGTAATTAGTAGAAATTAGAAAAAGGCTGCAAATTTACATGGGTGGCAAACAATTTTCTGCCCGTTTCTACTGCTAAGTTAGACTATACTGTATCAAATCCCACCATAAATAATCATGACAATCTATTGTTTTATGATACTAGTTCATTATTTCTACCAAGCTTTAATACCGAAATGATATTTTTTATCTACATTACATCACAGAATAATGAGTACCTACTTATATCTTATAGTTTACTGGTAACTTTACGGTGAATAACATTGTAATAAAACCTACACTTCACCCGTCGTTGAATAACTTTTTAATTGCCGTAGTCTGCTTCTGATGTATCAGATAATCAATATCCAGCTCACCTCGGTCTGATTTGGTTTTTATACTGTAAAAAATTGTCCCATTCAAACGCAAGCGCTGATCTGCATGGTATAATTTTGTAGTGAAAAATTCACGACGGTTAGAAGTTTAAATAATACCTTTTCTCTGTTTGGTTAGGTATTTAAAAAAAGGTTAACATTCTTGCAGTATCTTTTTATTGAAAACTACGAGTAGAAAATAAGTTTTAGCAAATATTAAGTACATAATATAACAAGGAAATACAGTGATTCACATTGTTTTGATTCATTAAGTAGCTAGTTTGCATTTTTCAATGCATTTTCTATAAAAAGATACTACGAAATTGTTTACCTTTTTTAAATACTTAACCAAACAGAGTATAGATTGGGCTAGTCTGGGAAGCCATCCATCCAAGCAGCCATGCAGGGGAAGTCAATGGGATTGTCACAAAAATATAGGCGTTTAGTGGCAGAATCTGATTTAAGCGAAGTTTTTTTTGTTACATGTGGCTTTCATAGTCTCTCTGTACACAATTTTCCATCTTTCACGAAAACTGCTTGTCGCTGATCTATTTTTTAAATCAGAATACAATGCCACTATTAAATGGATCACAACTTCTGCGACGTGTTTGTTGGTGGTTATGTTTTATGTTATGAGTTTATGATATTTACATGTTTGAAGTTTGTACAAAAAAAGTTTGTCACCAAAATGTAAGCTGTGTTTTGACATTACTGTTTTGAGTCATGTCTGCATTTAATGTTTGAAAGGATATTTGTGTTATGATGGTGTTTATGATGAATGTTAATTAGTACCTAAGACAACTGGCTTCTTTCCTGAATAATAAAATTACTATTTTATTTAGTTCGCTATTTACATTGATATGGTATATCACGTAAATCATTTAGAAGTCGGGTATTTTTAATAACTGACTGAATTAATTTTATTATTTAGGAAACTGACCGATTGCTTTTCTCTATTAGGGTAACTTTCAGAAAATATGAATGCAGCTACGTCTAATTGCCACGACTACTGTCCATTACCATAATTTTATACAAAAATATATTGGTCGCGGCAATTATATCGTTGACAGAGTTTTTGAGAAGTACCAATTAATATTACGGTCATATTATTTTGCTAGTGCGGGGCTTGTTAAGTATCTTAATTGTTACATTCTTATGATTATTTAGGTAAGCCATTAGGTTTCACGTTCTATGAACGCCGTTAATGAACAATAGTTTGGTTAGGTTACATTAAAAAAAAGAAAGATATTTATTCAATTTAATTATCACGCGGAACATTTTACTTCTATATGATTTTTTTGTTTTAATTGTGCTCAGAACTTCACACTCTTTTACAAAAAGTAGCATTTCAAAACGCATTGTAATTATTAAAAAAAAAACATGGAATTCTGGTACGAGGTTAAATGTGTCCTTTTCCTCAAGGGGAAATATACAGTGTATATATAAAACAGTGTAGATAAGCATACCTACCTACTATATCTGTTTCTTGTGATTTCTCCCTATATTTGAGTTAACCTGAAGGTATGAAATAAGTGATGTGAAACCAAAGAACTTACGTTTTTGAGTCGTGACATTTTGGAAGCAAAGCCATGGCACAACTTTCCGTTATCGTGTATACTGTATAGCCGTCAATGGCTATCAAAAGGTTGATTTTTATTTAAGGTCATTTTTACTCATAGGGACACCCGATTAGCGTGAAATTAAAAAACCTTAATTGTAGTCGGCGTTGTAACGACAGTTAAGTACAATATCTTTAGGAAGTTAAATTCGATCGGCGTTTTTATATTATAATATGGCTTATAGTTTGTAAACTGAACTCCAAAACCGAGATTTTATCGAAATGTAGTGCTTAATTGTCGTTAGGAAGCTGACCGAAATGAACGTTTTTTAACTTTGTGCTAATTGGATAACCCAAAAAGTAATAATGCCCTTAACCTCTACTATTAAAGAAAATATAATTTTGTGTAGTTATTTGATGCTCGGTGTTTTTATTGGTCTTTTGTAAATAATTATTTTTAGGTAGACAAATAAGATTGTGAATGTTAGTTATAAAATTAGTTAATTAAATAGTTGTAAAATGTTAATTGAGTAGGTATTCCTGTGTAAATTCTAAATTTGCTTCCTAAATTATTCAGAATCTAAATTTAGTAAAGTATAAACGCATTAGGAAAAAGGTTAAGTGCGTATACACTTTAATAAATTTAGTTTCTCAACGAATTAGGGTGCTGGATAAGGACAAAATTAAGTGATACTGTGTGTAGGAAAACTGTTAAATATTACGGTCATTTTCTGTAAATGGGTCAATCACTTTTTTTATGTTGTTATTCTGTCACATCACCCAGGGGACAACAGTGTAATAGTTTGCTAGGAGAAAGTATCCTGCGAGCTCTACTATCATGATTAGTGGGTGACCCACCTTGGAAGAGCCCCATAACTATCAAAATATTCAAAGTTTTGTCAATTTTAATGCCATTAAACTGTGAATTTAAGGGTGACCCAGGAGAACGTAACCATGGCAACGAGTGACATAAAAAAAGTGATTGACCCAAATAATGGCTGCGGTCGTGCCTATTTGCCACCACGTTCTATAGAATTTGTATGAAAAGAAATGGGTCGCGGCAATTAGACCGCAGACTTTTTTGAGGATAACCCATCAGCATTTTTTTTGCACGGTAGGTTGTATACGAATTATGTATTTATGTAAAATGTATGAATTTGATTCCAATATTGTACTTAGACTAAGACAAAGGTTTCAAGGTTAATGTCATGTAATTAATTTAAGATCTGATTAACTTATGTAGCTCAAGATGTACATAATAAAATTAATTAATTTAAGTAGAAGCTTGCCATTATTAGTTCTGTATATCAGGGTTCGGATATCTCTTAGCACGGTAAGACGCTAGAGAACCACGGAGTCGATTTTAACATAAAAGTCAACTTATACTCATATTCATCCTCATGTACCTATATAGTTAGTCAAAAAATGCCTTTAATTTCATTTTAGCTACATGTTCTATGGATATTAAAAACTAAAAGCTTAGTTAATAATATTTTTTTCATCACACTTGCTATCTAAGCGGGCCATTGCTTGCATGCGTAGCGGGAGTGATAGAAAAGTGAAATTCCCTAGGGAGTAATAGAAATTTTAGTAGGTACGTCATTTAATAATATTTTGTCTTAAAACTAATTTATTTGCTCGCAAGTGTGATGAAAAACATTGTATAGGTACATCGTGGTCGGTAAGCGGAATAATAACTCGAGTCATTAAAAGCCCTCCGCCTACGGCGTCGGGCTTCTAACACTCTCGTTAGTAATACCGTACTTGTGTGTGTTTTTTATGTAGGTAATATACAACATAGTGAGGCAGTCTTTTTTTCATTCAAAATATCATCACCATCATCATCATATCAGCCGAAAGTCGTCCACTGCTGAATATAGGCCTCCCCCAAAGATTCAAAATATAGTTGAATTCAATTGCAAATTATATTTATTTCGTTTATAATCAACCTTGGGAATGAGTTGTTGAGTATGAGTAGGTATGAGTTCGACTTTTAAGTATGTTAAAATTGACACCGTGGTTCTCTATAACGTCCCACCGTGCTACGAGATATCCGAACCATAGTTATTATAAAGTTTACAAACTCGACTATCATTTGTGTGATGAAAACTTCTAAAAACATTAAATCACGTAGGTACCTACCGTAAAACCACCCAAAATACCTACTATTTGTCCATTGTGTTCCCAAGTTCAACTCAATCTTCTTTTTGGTTTTATCCAAGTTTTTATATAATTAATAAGTAAGGTGCTTTTGCTTAACCCTTAATTTGGCATATTCAAAAAAATCCTGCGTTCTAGCTTCCTCGCCATTGTGTAAAGCAGAAAATTCTGTGTTAAAAAAAATACAAAAAGCGTGTCGAAGATTCATTGTGACGGACCAATTGCCAAATTAAGGGTTAAGAACCACGACCATTTGCAAATTTACACCTAATTATAAATATTCGATTTAGTTTAGGATAATAAATGATTGGCAGCTTTTCAACGATACTGGATGCGGGTGGCGCAGGATCGGTCATTGTGGTAATCTTTGGGGGAGGCCTATGTTCAGCAGTGGACGTCTTTCGGCTGATATGATGATGATGTAAGGCGGTATACGGTAGCTATAGGTAAGATCAGCTTAGTAGTTAAATCGGTAGAGCCACGAAGGAATATAATAATAGACAGTGAGAAGCTACTTCGAAATCGAGGAAACAAATCACTTTCTAATACAACACGTCGAGATCACATGACCAATATGTAAGAGATTTTTTCGCAATTTCGGAGTTGGCCCCATACTAAAAGTTCATCATCAGCCTATGTTAGTCCACTGCTGGACGTAGGCCTCTCCTATTAACTATGCGTATAGACGCATTAGGAGGTAAATGCCCATAATTGCCACGCTGGGCAAGCGGATTGACAATCGCAGTAATGTGTCCACTATGATGACGTTGCTGCCCATCATCAATCTTGTAGAATGGTCAGTGACACTTCAATCCCTTAGTCGACTCTTACGACACCCGCAGGAGGACTTGGGGTGGTGACAAATGTATTCTTACTACCGTCACCACACGGCACTAAAAGTTGCTCGGTAATATTTGTATAATATACGGTGTACTTACCTATGCGATGTTATTAGTGACTCATGAAACACAATGTATGGAAATAAAAAAATAACAGTTTAGATAGTTTCTAAACTTTGGTCATTTATTGACTAATTTATGAACAAAATGTGATAATGAGGGCCATGTTTTTAAAAGACAAAAATAAAATGATAATTATTAGAATTGAGTTTTATTCTTTAAAAATCACGATTTTTCCCATTCTGTTAGCATTATTTCAAAGAAATTTAAACCTTTTGGACGCCAACGACTGATATATTGGCACCACGGGTTCAACGCCAAAGACCAATATACAGGGTGGAAAAAGATTTTGGGTCAGTGAGGGCAGCTACCAGATCCCGTGTAGCTACGCGAAAATGGTTTCAGAAGACCTTCCCGCGATTTTCAATTAAAGAAGATTAGCGTTTTCAGATTTTGGAAAAAGTATACAGGGTGCGAGGAAATGGTCATTTTTGAGAAACTTTTTTTTTGATGCCAATTTGTGGCTTTTATAGCCGAAAATTTTTTTTTGGTCCCTTACAAGCTTTTGATCCTGAACAGAAACAGAATCGATTGGCATCAAAAAAAAAGTTTGTCAAAAAATGACCATTTCCTTGCACCCTGTATACTTTTTCCAAAATCTGAAAACGCTAATCTTCTTTAATTGAAAATCGCGGGAAGGTCTTCTAAGACCATTTTCACGTAGCTACACGGGATCTGATAGCTACCCTCACTGACCCAAAATCTTTTTCCACCCTGTATAAGTCTTGGGCCACAGATCGATATAGGTAGACCTACATGTGCATAAAATTCAATTTCATTTTTGACATTTTGTTGACATGGCGTGTGAGTGTCAGCTTTTGTATTTGAGGTGACGTCAAAAAGGTTAATGCCGTAGGTATCGTTCACGCCGCGTTGTCAATTATTGGCCATTGGATAGATCAACCAGTGGACTACTGACCGAAAGTGTAAGTAAAGTTGCAGCCGCGTTGGCGTTTTTCGTGGTTCAGTTGCTATAATGTACGAAGACCTTTAGGTATCGAGTAAAACTTAACGTATCCGTAGTGATTATATTCTCTTTGGTATCCGTTACTTGACGATTCATAGTACCTTTGTCTTATTTATGAGACTACGGCGGTCAAAAGGTTAACCCTTAAAATAAATTCATAGTGATGTATTTGCATCATGTATTCTTGACTATTGACAGCATGTCCGAATACGAATAATTCAACGCAACGGAAAGTTGCCGAGTTTGCGGACGATTATGTGATGCATACGTCTTAGGAGTGTGGCTTAACCCCTCGTATGCGGCCTGTCAAGTTAGGTTACTGAAAAAGTGACCTTGACACTTAAAACAATAAATTGAAATTCCCACGCACGGATCCGTGCCTAAGCATACGAGGGGTTAAAGTTGTAGTACCTTCGAAACATTACGTACAGATGTCGCTAGTAATTAGATTCACAATACCATTGGAAAAATTCGCTGTGATCGACGGAAGGTCGTCTGGTGTAATTGGAAGCAAGTTGGACCGGCAATCCAGAGCTGGTTTGAATCCCGTGACAATCTGAGTCTTTCGCAGTTGATTTTTTCTATGGTAAGCACATCTGTTACGACATTGTGGGAATAAATCTTTGTCAAGGTCATGTATTTTCAAAGTAAAATAAAACTGCACATTTATATAAATATTTACATTTAATTCTCGCTCATCCCTCATCGTTTGAGAACATCATTTTTTAAACATTTTTGCTACATTTGAAAATCACAACTACAAAAATAATTTTGATTTCACTACATTTAATAAAAATAGTATTATATAGCACAAGGATATTCG
>JALPQI010010287.1:0-48617 GCA_025490895.1 Thaumatotibia leucotreta | reverse complement strand
TGTTATTTGGGACAAAGCTCAAAGCTTGGTCTATTTTTTGCAAATATTAAGATCAGTTTATTTGCTAACGTAAACTTTCTTTTCATTTGCTGGAAATATTTTCTATTTTAGTTCCAAATAAGTTTCGTGGGAGCAGAAACCCTTTATTCGTTTAGTGGCAGCAATTTGGGTGAGTATTACACACATTTGATTTTATTGCGTTTGTTGTTTTGTACTATAACAAAAATATCAAGTGAATATGTTATTTCTCACAAAATCAATTAAAAATTTAATTTGGTCGCTGCAATGCTGCAATATTGAAGTAAATTTATTAGGACGTGAAAATAAACCATTTGATTGCTTTACCCAGAATACCTAGTACTAGCTTGCTGTAAAATATTGAATACGCAAATAAATTGATATTGATTAAATTGAATAATCGCAAAAACGTTCTAAATCAAATTAAGGGAAATGTATTTTTATAAATAGCTAAATATTTTGAAACAGATAAAAAAACAATGCAAAACACAAAGTTCAATAAACTGAACGAAAACAAAACAAAACGGTTGAAACTCACCAATAAACAAAACACAATCGAGACCATTTTCACAAAATCACTCAAAAGACAAAAATAGTTGAACTTTCAAAAGGGCCTAAGGCACAAGAACTCCGTTTAGGTCGGCGTTACAAGACAGTATGACAACTCAGGAGCGATGCTGAGATGTTATGAGAAGGGTGTGATTGCGAACCCTTTCATAAGCAGGCGACTCAAAGCCTCAGGACCAATCAATGAGAGATTTATAGCTCCAGCAAAACTCACAGATCCGTAGGTCCATGTATACTAGTTTGTTCCAAGATAGCATGGGCAGGTTGTGATAACGGATGGCGTTATCACAAGCACCTCGCGTTCGCGTGCTATCCCTGTGATAGCGATAGTGGAGGCGGAGGTGCGACGTGCAAATGTTTCGTGATGTAAGAAACGGGATTTTGTTGGGATTCCGAGTTAACCTGTTGGGACATCCGGTTGCTAATTAGCACAATAATGGCTGGGTTTAGTGAGTCACTTAGTGATTCAGATTTAATCTAAAATAGTTCAGTAGATTAGGGAATAGCCGAGGTCGTACTAATTTACCGGCGTAATGAATAAAACAAAATCAAAGATTTCTTCTGAATAACAGAAATTTAATTGAAACAGGTAAATTAATTTATTGTTCAGTTTTGGGGGAGGTTATGTTTTGAGGGAGAATATGCCAATAACTAGTAGAGGACGTCTTTTGGGTGGTAGCCATGATGAGGTAAATTAAAGTATTTTTTCTGGAAAAAGAGTTGAGAAGTATGTACAGAAAACCATACTGTTCATGCAAAATCTATTTCAATAGGTACACGTGACGTCACAATAAATATCTAATCGTTCAAGAAACACGAGGATATTATATCGTGACATCACGGATAACATAATCTTCTAGTGATTCTAAGTCGTTATCTCATACAAATGTATGAGCACACTGAAAGCTATAATGAAAACTAATCAATAAGACAATGCAAAAAAAGGACTACAATATGTGTAAGGCGAGTAAGAAAAAAGGTTTGTATAATTAATGCTTACAAAATACACATCATCAACCTACAGATGTAGTGAGAAATGACTTGCCTTCGGAAACGTTCGTCAACGTCATGCTGTTTCAGTCTATCTCACTGAGACTGACAGTAATAGCTGTCATGCTACTTCAGTCAGACTCGGTGACACTGCCTGAAACAGCATGTGTTTACGAACGTTTCCGAAGGCAAGTAATTTCTCACTACACCTGTATTTGAGTTTACTGCAGGCCTCTCTCTGCGTAGGCTCGCACTAGGAGGTAAATGGGTCAAAATTATTTTCGTTGTCTTATTTTGTGTCCCTAAAGAACGTGACGCAGTGGTGATTGTTGTATGAGATGATGTTTTGTTTTCAATTTCTGATGTATGGATTAAAATCTAACGCGAAAAAGAAATAGACGTGCACCGGATTTTTTTATACACTGAGTCTAACTAGCCACTAAAAGCGTGACAGAGTGGTATGAAACAAGACAACGAAAATAATTTTGACCAAAATGCCCAAAATCGCTACGCTGGGCAATTGGATTGGCGATCGCAAGTTGTGTCTACGATTATGATGATGCAATGCAACCCATCATCAATCTCCTATAAACGAATGTTCAGTGACACTTTAATTCCTTAGTGTTCACCTACGGGAAGATTTGGGGATATTAAATGATAAAAACGAATCAATAAGAAAAGACAAAAGGCAAACAAGTAGATATGCCAATTGATTGTAAACTCGGCTACATAACAGACGCCTGCAATTTGAGATGTTTCATATCACCTCACCTCCATATCATCCCTTGGACCGCTATGAGAACTAATGAGTCCATTCTGAGAGAGCTAAGTATAATATATCTAAACGTCTCTCAACAATCTGCCAAGAGAGGGTTCTCAAATTCTTTGGGCACATAATGCGATCACCACACCACAGTCTCGAACGTGACATCATACTGGGTCAAGATGAGGGCAAGCGTGCTAGAGGGAGAGCCCCTGCAAGATGGTCGGACCATATTAGACAAGCTTGTGGTTCCATGCAGAAGGCAGCCCTCCCTCGTGGCTATGGCCCCGTTCTCCTGAGTTATCCTTAAATGCGCAGTTTAATAAAATAAAATTTCACAAAACATAGATTCTTTCGACTGTTATACTCCCTTTGACCTTCGGAACACACGACGGTAATACTGCTAACTTTATCTTGTCACCAGTGATTGTAAGCCCGACGTCTCTTTCTCGGACCCGAAAGGTATTCTAAATTCAAACGCAGTGTAGGTACGTGGCCTTCCCATGGTGGATCACCCACTAATCATGTTAGTAGAACATGCAGCATACTTTCGTCTAGCAAACTATGCTAATTTTGTCCCCTGGGTGACAAGAAAAAAACGTGACGCTGTCTCTTGTAACTGATAGGTACCTACTTCCCCAATTGAGATTTATTTCCAGATTTTTCGTCACATAGCATGTTACGATAAAAAGCTCGTTTTACCATTAAGAATGTATGTTTTTGGTGTATTTTTAACATTCTAGGTTTTTTCAAACTAGGGATCGGAACTGGTTTTTTTTAGGCCTCGAAGAAACCTCAAAATAGCCCAATATTTTCAAATGTTTTTAACGATTATTTAACAAACATATAAATATAATAGGTAACGAGAATTATCCGAGCTGTTTTCGCCGAAAAATCGTTGATGATTTCGCTGAAATCTAGTTCCCGGAGTAGATCACTTACAATACTCAAAAAAAATTACTAGTGTTTACTAGTTTTTTTTGTTGATGTTTTGAATGTTTTGAACTCTTTATGTAGTCCTCAATATTTTAAGTAATTAACAACATCGTTTTTAAATTACTCCACTAACAAAGAATTTACATACATAATATGTTCTAATTTCGTTCTTATATTATAAGAACGCAATTAGAACCGTTATTTTGTGATAAATTCACGTTCAATGATAAATTCAGGAAAATGTCAATACAAGCTGATTAAAAAAAAAACTTCAAATCCTATTGAAAAACTATTTCGAATGAGCATGTGACCGCGAGTGAACAATACCACTCGAGTCAAGTTCAATAAAAATGTTTAATTAATCAAGCATGGAAACGGGCCAAAGGTTAACGAGCTCTGAAATATAATTATTGCTAAGTTTAAACACGCTCTATGGGAGTGAGAATCTCGGTTATTAGTTAATGATGTAACTTTTGACATATTCGTGTAAATCATGTACAGTTTGGTAGGTAGGTTTAATTTTAAAACATGCCTATTTTATGTTTAGTGACTTATACAAATTATGAGAAATCCAAGATTTTTGAAAAGGACACAGCGTCGGGTTAAAGGCAGAACCAACTATTTCCGTGAAGTTGGTTTAGAGAAATCGTATTTTATGTCAGTGGCATAGAACACTATTTGCCAAATTATGTTTTACCGAAATAGTTGGTTCTGCCTTTAAACCGGCGACAGTTTTTTTTTATTTTCACACATTTTTTTATCCAAAAAAAGCCTGTTGCATAAATAAAAAATTGTCATCACAAAGAAATCATAACATCAAATTGTGGTAAAAAATCCAGTGACCTTATCCTAATTTCTAAAAAACCATACCTAATATCAACATAAAATATGAAGCGTTGTTAGACACAGTGAACAGATTTCTTGACATTTTTTTTTGAGTTTTTGATCGCTGAATTTTCTAAGACTTTCAGTGTAGTCACAGCTTTAACTATGTTATCAGAGAAATATCTCCGATTAGGCTAAATCGGTACATTGAACATCGTACCGATTAAACCTAATCAGGGATATTCATCCGGAATGGAAATAAATACGACGGTAGTATTTTTAACAGACTTTTCAATTCAAGCACCCACGGATCAAATGTTAGAGAGGGCCTGAAATTGCAAATATCTCCCTATTTCTTTGAAGTTGGTTTAAAACCATTTCATTTATTCAATATATTCCTGTCATGTGCTTATTAATCAATTGAAGGGTCCACTAAAAAAACATATCTAGTGCCTAAAAAAATCAGGGCAAATTCACACCTTATTCTGTTAAAAGTAAGGTGGTTTTTCCTTCTGTAATTTGAATTGACTAGACACGTTCTTTCCGTGAACCCTTCAGTTAGTTACCTAATTAGGTACCAAGTTAAGTTGTTAAGTTTTACACCTGTACCTATATCGCGATTTGCATTCCAGTATTAGATATTATTACTGTATATTATTGAAGGAGGTTTTCGATTTTACTGATTTATTGTGTATGTATGTTACTCGATATCTCCGAGAATGGTGAACCAATTAAAAAAAAAGAATCGAACGGGTGTCAAACCCGAGATGGACCACAGTCATGGCACCAAGTCGAAGTCTGATGGGATCTTGGAGAAATCGGTTGAAGACAGTTTTTTATTTAGTCGCGGAAAAATATTATCCTTATAAAGTTTTCAGAGCGTCAGTAGTGGCTAATTGAGCCGATTAGGCGTAAATTTAGACTTAGAGAATTGTATGAAAACAATATATAAGACAAAATATTATATAATTCCATATAACTACCTATCAATTTATTTTGATAAAACTGTTAATAATAAATACATTCTTCTTCTTTATCTTCTAGCGTTATCCCGGCCTTTGCCAGGGTCCGCTTTCCTGCTACATTTCCTCCACTTTACGCGATCCTAGGTATCATCTACCGTAAGCCCATTCACACTCATGTCAGCCTTCACGACATCTAGCCATCGCTTCTTTGGTCTGCCGCGGGGTCGGGGCCCGTCAAGGGCTAGGTAAAGGCATATGTTTCCTACGTAGTCAGGTGGCCTACGACAATAAATACATTACAAAAACAAAATGACTTAAATAATAAAAATTAAACTAAATCTAAAATACAAACTAACTGTAGAGACCTAAACCTCGTGCCGGCTATCACCCGGTCCAAACGTGCCGAGAATGCTAGCAGCATTCCCGCGCTGGATGGCCAACGATGTTCGTTGGACAAGGTAGGAGCCGGAACGAGGATCGCCACCTCTAACATATAGACACCGCCCCAGGTCCCTTAAAAGTTTTTCGGCTTCTCTGCACCACGGCACAGACGTTTCCATGGCGACCGGAATGAAGTACGCTGATTCCAGGTTGGCGTACTTGCCGTGCTTATTTCTGGCAGCGTTTTCTGCGGCCGCGCCTGCTGTCCTGGCTGGTGTATTCCGCATAGTTTTATATGACGTTTGACAGATATGTTATTTCGTTTCTTTACAAGTTTATAATTTTACCTACATATAAAACTCTTTAACATATCCTTCAGATAAAATAGTAACTGTCTTGTTCCCTAGGCACATAAAAGATATAAGTACAGCTAATAATTATTCGGTGATGGTTCACACAAAAATGTAAAACTCTTTCAAACATAATCGGCCTAGCTGTTTTCGAATAACTCCGGAACCCTTTACTGAACATGGCCCGACATGCTCTTGGCCGGTTTTTTTTTTATAGGGAAAAATAGAAATGTGCCCCAATTCCCAGAAGTGTACCTATCTTTTTTATAAGAATCTACGTAAACCATACAAAGTGCTTACGCCATGTGCACGCCATAAAAAGTGCTACGGGCCCAGGGAAGGTAACTACCCAAAAATAAATAAATACAGGGTGAACGATATGAAGTGTTACAAAGTAAATTTTTTAAGGTCTGGTGTCAAAGTAATAGCGGCTTATTATCGGAAATATGTGTTGGACACCGCATTGAAGTCTTAAGCACGCAAACATTTGGGTTGTAGACCGCAAAACATAAGAACGTAACTGAGCTTCGGCTTATAAAGCTCGTAAGAACCAAAAATTGCTGAAAATCGAATTTCACGTGTCATTTCTCCAGTGCAGTGAGTTTCGGACATTTTATCTGGTCTATTTTGAAGAGAAAGGTGAGATAAATTAAAGATGCTAGTATAAATGCAATGAAGAAAGCGAGTAAAATGGGGCGAATTTAGAAGATAACACAGGGTGTAAGTCTAATACGGGCGAAGCTCTTAACGGGTGTTAGTTTACGACATAATAAGTACATTCAAATAACTTTTACTTAAAATTAGAGCAACAAATTTTTCCATACAAAATAATTCGGCGCGCAATGTAGAGCAACATACGCGAGTTAAATACTCGTTGACAGCTAATTTCAAAAGCAGATGACATAACTGCCATGTCAACAATAACAAATGTTCGTACCTACATTGCTGCTCCGATAATCTTAAGAAAATTCTGTGGAGTCATAATTAAGAGTAACTTTAAAAAAACCTTGTAATCTATGATTACACTAATGAATCCCATGCCTGGTTTAATTGATCGCCCGTATTAGACTTACACACTGTATATTATATAGGTTCGTATTGTTGGTCGCTCGACACAAGTATCTAAACGTCATACGAGTGTCATGTCAGTTGGACGGCATACATTGCTGCTTGGTTGCACTTTAGAAAAATCATTACACCTAATTAACAACAAAAATTAACGAAATCAGCCTCCGTAGCCTAGTTGGTAGTGACCCTGCCTACGAAGCTGGAGGTTCCGGGTTCGAATCCCGGCGAGGGCATTATTTGCGTATTTATTTATCACAAATATTTGTTCCTTGGTCATGGCTGTCTATGTATTTAAGTATCTATATGTATCTATCTATTATATATATCGTCGCCTGGTACCCACATCACAAGCCTTAATTGAGCTTACCGTGGGACTAGGTCGATTTGTGTAAGATGTCCCAAGATATTTATTTATTTTATTTATTTATTAACGAAATGATTATCTTATACTATTCGTAGGATGAGATATTATAGCTGGATCAATTAATCGCCGATCAATTAAACGATGTAAATATTATGTGTACCTATAGTTTTAATTTGACGTACATTTGTAAGTTCATGAAAAGTAACGCAAGAGACAGAAAATATGTTGATGTAAAAGTTAATTGGCCCTATTTTTTCTCGTTTCTGTATAATTAGATTTTTGTGTATGTTGCGAAAGTAATTTACTTTCTATAATATGTTACAATAACTGCTTACTACCAGACTTCAGTTGTGGATACAATAAATTGATCAAAAACTTGATTTTCCTATTCTGACTCTTATCAAGCACCTGTTTACATAACTATGAATCATCCAGGATTTACGAGCTACTTATTAGAGATTGAAGTCCAAAGTTTGCAGATAATTATAAAATCCTAATTAATTATAATGAAATCTTCCTGAAACTTATCTAGGTCGTGGTTATCACGTGTTAACATCCGTGATCAAGGTGATGTCACAATTTTTACACTGAAAAAAATGCTATGTTGGATTTATCAGATCTTGCGTAATTTTAACCGGAAATTAAGGTTGATTGGGTCCTATCACAAAATTTTTATTGATTTTACCAAACTTTTTATGTTGGCATTCTACTAAATTAATTTGGTTGATTACACCAGTTTTTTGTTGATTTCACCAGTTGCTTGGTATAATGTACAATGTTCTTTGTTGATTTAACCAGAACTCTGGTATCGAATTCAACCTTTTTAGTTTTGTAATATTGATAGCAAGGATTTGTTACATATATCAAAGTTTCCTCGTAATATAGCCAACCTAAGTCACTTTGGTAAATATTTTTTTCAGTGTAGAGTGAAGAACTAGCAATATACTGATTAAAATATAAAATTTTAAGCTAACAAATGGTCATTTATTATTAGTATGACTTAAAGCGGGATATTAACATGGGTATTCAGACGTGGACCGACTGGGACATCACGGACTTAGTTGTCAAAAAAGCGCAGGCCGTATTTCCAGACATGCGACGCTTAACGACATAATCCGCAGGTCTCTCGCCACGATCAACGTACCTGCTCTTCTTGAGCCTACTGGTATTATTAGAGATGATGGTAAGAGACCTGATGGTGTGTCTTAGGTTCCTTGGAGCTTGGGACGGATGTTGGTATGGGATGCTACTTGCGTAGACACCCTGACACCGTCCCATCTTCAACGAACGAACGTTTAAGGCGGCCCCTGCGGCTGAAAATGCCGAATTTTTAAAACGTAATTAATATAAGGGCCTCGGCAAAGAGTACGATTTTGTACCGTTTGGCGTAGAAACTTTAGGTTAATGGGGCCCCAGCGCAAATTGTTTGCTGAAATCGCGAAACGTCACTCTGGTTGATGTAACTAAACACCAAAGAGCTGCCGACTTCCTCGCACAACGCACCAGTATTGCGATACAGCGAGGAAATGCCGCCAGCATCCTCGGTACAATGCCACAAGGGCCAATCTTAGGTTAGGTTAAGTAGATTAGTTAGATTTAATCTATGTACATAAATTGTAGTTTTGAAAATAAATCTAGGTATGTACATGTGAATTGAAATTACTGAGCACCCGATATTTTGGCATTGTTGCGAATGACTTTTTTTTTTATGTGACGAAGGTAGACAACTGAGCTCTCAGCCCACCTGATGGAAAGCAGAAACTGAGTCCCATGGACATAGTGACCAAAAAATCGCCTATGCGCTGCCTACCCTGAGGACTTATATGGGTTGCCTCTATCTATGCCAGTAATTACACCGGCTATCTTACCCCCAAACCGAAACACAGCAGTGCACACAATTACTGCCATCGCCAATCCGCTTGCCCAGCGTGGCGATTAGGGGCATTTACCTACTGATGCGTCTACAGTCTACACGCATATTTAATAACAGGTGCACATGTTTAGAAGTGGACTGATATAGGTTGATCATATAAATTCCACTTACATAATCTCTCTTATCGAAGTATACTTTTCATCAGCTGATAAAAAAGTATTATTGCCACTATCTTATTAATACTAAAATTGTAAAAGATATCACAAGGATTATGAGAAGTGGAAATTCTTTATTATCAAACCGGAATCAGAAAGGGATTCGAAAGTACCGTTGACACAACAAATAACACTACATTTACCAAGAAAAGGGTTGTTTATAATATGTAGTGAGTGATTAAAATTAATCTATTGTCTGTAATTCTCTGCACTTAAACTAATGTATGAATATAACTATGAATATATCCTAGATTGACTTATACACTGGTGTGTCAACAGTACTTACTAATCCCATTCTAATCGCGGTTTGATAATATCAGTGATTGCTTGTACAGAATTGCAGACATTATAATATCGCCACCATTCTTAAACCTCGTATCTGATACACTCATTTGTTGGGAAAAACACCCGTGTTTACAGTGGAAGAAAGGTCACATTCCCATGAATATATTACTGTAGAATCCGAGGTTACTTTGCGACGATATTGAGAACAGGTGTATCATAATAAGATACCGAAAATGTTACATTACATACCAGGTGTATACAGTCAAAGACAAAATAAGGTGTACACAAAAATGTTCAAAAATGTGTCCCAGTGCACTCTAATTCTGTGTATTAAGAACGTCGTAACATATTCGAGCGGATTCTTTCGATACTTATTTTTGCACTTGACTGTACATATCGTCAGTTGTAATATGAATTAATGTAACCACCAAATGACGACTTTTCAGGAGGGCCAAAAAACGAAATGGACATTAAATTTATAAAGTATGTTGTATCTTTTTAGTTAATTATCCTATTTAAATGATGTTTATCTTGTTTGTTTTATTTTTAAGAGGTCTATTTGATAGACAGTTACTAACTGCGACCACACTTATAGTTCAGGAATTGGCTGGTGCTTACGTTAAATATTTTCAAAAAAATTTGGAGATACGTTAACAAATCAATGAAAATCATCAAAAGTGGATTTCGGAATTAAGTGTAACTCACAAATTGAAACCGAATTGCTTATGAGCCATACAATGCAGACGGCGCTTACAGCAGTGACGTTTATAAAAATATGGTGAGTACATTAGGAAAGACATGTTTTGTACTTACAAATTCGTACATACGTTAAAATATTGTCTATAATTTTTGGAAACCTTTACATACGTTAATAAAAAACGTAGAAACCTAATAAAATGGCAAAGTTTTTGTTAACGTATTCGACATTTATTTCTAGATATCAATATTTTATATACACCGTTCGATAGAGCAGGAAATTTGCAATCGAACGGTATACTTAACTCAATTTCGTCATTTTGGTGGTTACATTAATTCATATTACAATCGACGATATAGGACTCATTATCAGGTTATTTCAGTCCACGGCTGGACACAGGACTCTCCAAATCACAGAATTAGATTTGGATAGAAGAAACAAGTTCATTCATTTGTATGGCGGCCGAGCGTGTCAGATTTTGTACTGAAGTTGTTACTTGCCTGTGATTTTAAATATGTCTCAGGCCCTTGAGTATTCATATTTTTTTATGTTGTTGCAATTAATATTACTTAATGAGGTATTATTAATGCTTTTGTTCACTTCGACTTACAAAATTTGACGCCCGAAAGCTGCAAGCTGCGATTAAAGACGGACAACTCAGTGGATTTCACTGAGTTCATTTGACATGCTAACGGGTGATAACAAAAAAATGAGAATTGATTCAGAGGCGTAAAAATATATCTTGTTTATTATTTTTAATGATTGGATGTCCTTAGGCTATTTACACGTAACGGCTATTTACGACGGTTGTCTATTGTTTGCCCGACAGTTATTTAACATAATATTCATATGCCCGAATCTAACTTGCCCGAATTTCATTTGCCCGAATGATTTGTTTACCATAAAAATTCTATGACATACTGCTTGTTTACCCGAATATTGCCTTCCATAATCATACAATGCCATCCTATTTCCTTTCCATATTATTAAGTGCAATAATATGGTTTAATAGAATATTGAAATGCCAGAAGCAATTGTTGCCATATTAATTGTTGGCCATATTATTAAGTGCAATAATATTATTTAATCGAATATTCAAACGCCATCAGTAATTATCAGTTTTTTCAAATAAGTACTAGCTGTATTATTAAAAGTTACAAGCGTTTGAAAAAACAGGCTTCTGGGAACCGGTCGACGAAGCCCCGCTGCGCGGGGCTTCTGTTTCTGCTCTAAGGGATGAAAGGTACCTAACGAACCTATCCAGGTTAGGGTGGGGGAACTATAATATTTTCTTTTTTAATGCGGGGGGCTTCGCCCCCCGAGCCCCCCTTTTTTGGTTTTACAAAAATGAGGATGCGTAAACAATGAATTAAAAATACTTAAGTATTTTTTAGTCAACGCTTTTAACTCCGCCCTACCCTAGAAACCTAACCAATCCAAGTTGGTTTTGCCCTGGTTTATTACTTGAACATATTTTTGAACCATTAACCTAGCACTGTGTATGCACAAAATTAAGTAGGCTAAACGAGTAGGATGCCATTTAACATTATGACAAATATTCTCGGCTAAAAAATTTAGGACGACGTTATCCGACACCACAGGCACCCAGAATACTAACCTAACCTACTTTTTAATAGCAGTTTCACTTTGTGGAGGGTCACTTGGATGACAAGTTATGTTATGGCATGTAATATTTACGGATTCCGATGATTCTGACAAAAAACATTATGGAAATTGTCTTTTCTGGTAGCTAATTTGGATGACAAACGATGTTGTGGCATGTGATAATTACGGATTTCGATGATTCTGACAAATGACATTATGAAAATTGACTTTATGGGAAACAAAGTTTCTGGCAAATTATTAATATAGTAAACAATAAGTATGGCATAAGATGTTATGAGAAACAATATTATGTGTGTTGAATAGGATGGCAAATAAAATTATGGCAAATGAAATTCTGGCAAATGGGGGTATCCCATTTACGACACCATTAATAGAATTTAAGATACGGTTCATGGTAAGATTTTCGTCAAATGTTAAACCCAATGTCTGGACAAGAGTGTTGGACGGCTTCTTTTTTTCTTTTGGGTACATATGTTTTGATCCATTTACACAACTGCACAAAAATTTTGGATTTCCACTCCTTGATGAAATTAACCATTTTTTTCTATAATTTCAAGTCATCCAGTAAGACTGTGAAGAAAAAAATATTTTTACAGATCAAAGTATTCTGGTTTTCTTTTCGTCTTGCTACATTCTAAACCAATGTTTTTAAAACATCAACAAGCATGGGAGCCATGTAATTTTTTTTTTTTTTTATGGCAACTCGTGGCTCGTGGGCTGGTGGAATCATAATGATTAAAATTACAATTCTGTTTGTTTAGTCTTTCCTTGCTGTTACCATTTCTGTAAGTTGTTGCCAGGGATGTAAGGATTCTATAAAGAGAGGATAAGCAAACACTTTTATTAATGAAATTTCCCTATTTACTTAGGTTTCTTCTATGTTTAAGTTTGAAATTTAAATATGTCCAAAACATTTTTTACAGTTTATTCTTTCAACTCCATTTCGTCAAAAACGAAAATACTTTAAAAAATTAAGAAAGCTAATTTTAAGAACCTCTGAGATATCGCTACAAGTTCATGAACAAACTATGTCATTTATGTGACTAGTTTAATTTTGAGGTCTAAGGAATATGATTCTCATTTTTTTGTAATCACGCGTTAAGTAGATACGAGTACGTTGCCTTGATCTATGGTATATATGACATCTGTGCTCCAAATACTGTCACGAACTAATTAACTACACAGTCAGCCTCCGCAGCCTAGTTGGTAGTGACCCTGCCTATTTGTGTATTTATTTATCACAAATATTTGTTCCTTGGTCATGGCTGTATATGTATTTAAGTATCTATAGGTTGGTACCCACATCTCAAGCCTTAATTGAGCTTACCGTGAGACTAGGTCAATTTGTGTAAGATGTCACAAAATATTTATTTATAAAAAAACACACACACATCACACATCATCAGTAGGCTTAGGACTTTTCATAGCATATCGTGGTTCTAAAATCCTTGGAGCCGCTATGTGTAAAATTTTCTAAGTCAAAGTCAAAGTATATTGTAATATTAAATATAATGATTTATACATACTGTCACATCGTTACTGAATTAATTTTAATCGAACGTAATTAATTTTAAAAACGTACTTGATTTCATTAAAATTACATACTAAATTAGTTACCTACTTATATCAGAACAGAAACCATAAAAAACTAGACAATTAGTGTTCAAAACAAACTAGAAAAAGTCTTAAATAGCGATGAAAATGGCGAAAGTATCATGTTGTTTTTCTCGAAAGTTTCGAATCTTTCGTATAGATTACGTGTAACTTCCGAACAAGAAACAAAACTGACGTTACCTTTGAAATAAATAATAGACTTCACTTCACGTTGATAGGTATCACATAGAGCATGGATTAATGATTCCAATTGGACGTAGTTACACAATAACGTTCCAACCCACATGACTTTGACATAAAAATCGATGACTTTTGTAGTTGACAGAAAGTTTAGATTTTAATGACAAACTCATGTGGGTTGGCACGTTATTGTGTAACTACGTCCAATTTATAAGTATTTTATCATAATTTAAACTGTTTAGTCAACTGATATTGAGATTTAGTCTGAGCAAAATGAAAAGTCACGTGTTTGTACTAGAGCCAATACATTCGGAGTGTCATAATTCAATAAAATAATGCAAAAAAAGTATTTTACACGTAAACCACTATTATTATAAAATGCACTGTAAACTTATATACCTATTTCATTATACTGTTTATACTACGTATAAGGTACACCCGGGTAAGACCGGACTAATTTTTGGTGAGTTGAAAGGATGTGACAAAAAAAACAAAAATTTATTCTCACTAACTTTTACCTGCAGATGTGTGATGTACGTGATAAAAAAAACAAGCTTTCAGTATAAATTTACTTGATGCCACTCAGCCGAATAGCTTAGGAGTAAACGTAAAGTCAAACTTGCACTATTTTTTTCGAAGACATCCAATCGAAAAACCTTCTTGGCTTATGATCGGACTAGTATCTCATTTCAACTCTAAAGTAAGGAGAAGAAGGTGTTGGTGCTTCCTGTTAAAGATGGAATCTCCAAAAATTCTCGAAAAAAAAACACTTTTTTTTTAAACGTTCGTAGCTCACGACTGATGCGGCTGAGTGTTCAGAAGTTACATGTAATTTATACGAAAGATTCGAAACTTTCGAGAAAAACAACATGATACTTTCGCCATTTTCATCGCTATTTCCGATCTAGGAGGCTTTTTCTAGTTTGTCTTGAACCTAATTGTCTAGTTTTTTATGGTTTCTGATATAACTAAATTCGTATGCACTTTTTATGAAATCAAGTTCGATTTTTAAAATTAATTATAGTCGATTAAAATTAACTCAGTAACGATGTGACAGTAGGTATAAATCATTATTGTCATTATAGAAAGTGAATAGAATATTACAATATACTTTGACTTCGAAAAAATTTCACATAGCGGCTCCAAGGATTTTAGAACCTCGATATGCTATGAAAAGTCCTAAGCCTAATCATCAGCCTATCTCAGTCCACTTCTGGACGTAGGCCTCTCATATTAAATATGCGTATGTACAGGTATGTACATAATATGTAGGAGGTAAATACCTATAACGTTGGGCAAGCGGATTTGCAACCGCAATAGTGTATCCACTATGATGATGCTGCTGCCCATCATAAATCAATAAACTAATAAGTGACACTTCATACCTTTGTCGACTCTTACGTCGACTAATATGAGTAATAATAGTGAATGTTAAAATAACCAAAAATACCAATCGTCAAGAGAATCTAAAAAATGTAAATAAACCTAAAAACTTGCATTAATCTATATAATCACGCACTTTCAGAACACAATCCTGGTTTTATTAAAGACTTGAATATTTATTAGTATTACGTACAAATATATCTACGAACGTGTTTCAAAGTTTTCAGTTTTTCGTGTTTCAGTGTTGTGTCAAAGATGTCAAATGCTATGGAATGTCAGCCATATTTATCTATCTTATGGCCTCACTTGTTCTATTATATAAAAGTAGTCTATATACCAAATTCGAGGTAATTTGCTGATTATTTACTGGTCGCTCAAAACGGTAAAACTCTCGCTGATCTCATACAAAAGAAAATTTACACTTCATTAAAATACTAAAATTGAAAAAGCATATACTTAAATGAGGGGGCCTTATTGAAAATCTATAGTTAAAGCTATGGAAACTCACGCCAGTTTAAAAACAAATACGGGAGATTTTCATTTCATACATTTGTGTACTGCCAAATTGTAGAATTTTGAGCGACCTTTAAATGATGTTCGATTACTCTGAAAATTGGTCTACATTACTTTTATTACAATAATAAGCCATGTGGAGCGGGAATATTTAAAAAAAAGTTTTTTTGGACCACCCTCTGCTTAATTTATTTTGTTGAACTTGTCATTCCGTCGTTGTAATAGTTGCGGGACGACAGTGACGAATCTGAGCGGTCAAAGAACTCCTCGATAAAAACCCCGTAAAGGTTTCGAATTCGATAGTGCCTTTTCCAAAGTTTTATTTATCTCTGAAATTGTTATTTATTGTTTATGTTCACAAATTCTACGAATGTAACTTGTTAAGCTGAATTTTAACGCTCTAAATACTAGGTCAAGCAAACTTCGGAAAACCCTTTGTCCGAAACTTTATCTCTTACCACGTGTAACCTAACTTTTCGAAGAAACTAGGTCTCATAATCAAGATCCTGTCTATTGATCACGAACCTAAGCCATTGTTTAGAAACTGCGCATTTTCGTTGAAAACGGAACTAAGTTGTTTATTCTGTTACTGGAGAAACCCGGTTTTAACTTAACCAATTTTGGTGAAACTGGTTTTGATACGGATTAGGTTATTGCGAAGTACAGCCTTATCGTTTAACCGATTTGTTTTTCCAGAACAAATCTACGTGTTACGCGAGCCACTGAAAACCTTGACCGGGATGATTTGGTAGGTTATACTGAAAAATATGTAAAATAAATACCTATAAAATAAATACTATTTAACAAAACTAACAAACTCCTCTCCCAAAACATATGACAATACTTTATGTAAATTTATATAGGTAGGTACATGAGCAAAATATCGTGATTCAAATAAATATGCTCTGTTGACATGTTGGGCACTAGAACCTGCGACCTAAACTCTTTATTATGTTTTGCGATATGATTTATTCGGTTAACACCTGGATTTTAGGATTTCATGCCATTTGAAAATTGTTTGGTCGATTTCACGATTTTCACCCAATTTTTGTATTCTGTAACGTTTTTATACTACTTTCAGTATGGTCTTAGTCAACGATGAAGCAGAAATGGGATTAGATTCTTATTTGCTAACAAAGCCCAGTTCTTCTAGGACTTCTTATAGTAGTATTCGCATTTTTTGCTTCGGTATTTTCACTTTTTTTTTTTGCTGTAGAACAAAAAATACATAACTGATACGGTTTCCTAGATACTCGAAACTTTCAGTGTAACCTATGTACATTGTTCACCCAGTTACGCTTGAAAAAATTACAAGAAAAAATTCAACTACAAATAAATAAGAAAAAAAAATTTAGATTGATAAAGTTGCACAACCAAATAAGGATTGATAACGGACATTGAGATTTATATGAAACACAATAGGGATGATGACTGTAGTTAAAATAAATTATTTTACATTATGCACGACATAATAAACAAAGAAATTATTAAGTACTAAGATGTAGATTGCAGTAAATTTTGTACAGAAATTCTATTTAATAAATTTAAAATAACTTAAAAGAGTAGGTCATTTGGCAGTATTCAAACGTGACGCCACTTTTGAGTATTTCATATAAAAATCCATAGTGGTGATCGTTTCGACAGTTCGAAAAAAGATGCTGCTTTGACTTGCCAGTCATCATGCCTCTTCATGCTAAAATTATATTACACGCGGGCTACTCACGTTTTAAGTCGAAAAATGCTGGACATGTTTCGCTCCGTGTTTTTAGTATGAATGAGTCTCACAATGAACATTTCTCAATTCTCTAATTATCTTATTGACTTGATCAATATTAAATTGGGCACAAATCTTCTTAAACCCATTTAGGTCATATAGATTGGACCTGGCTCAGTCACGCTGGGTGAAACTGGTTTATCTCTGTAGCTACGAATAAATAAATATCTTGGGATATCTTACAATCGACCTAGTCCCACGGTAAGCTCAATTAAGGCTTGTGATGTGGGTACCAGGCGACGATATATATAATAGATAGATACATATAGATACTTAAATACATAGACAGCCATGACCAAGGAACAAATATTTTGTGATAAATAAATACACAAATAATGCCCTCGCCAGGATTCGAGCCCGGAACCTCCAGCTTCGTAGGCAGGGTCACTAGCAACTAGACTACGGAGGCTGACATATAATAAAAGCATGGAAGCCCACGCCAGACACAATCGCCTTTGACGGGTGGTCACCCTTCAGTTGAACAGGCTCATGAATTTCTATATTTACCTATTTAAACTTATCCCGCTGTTTATAAGTTGTGTTTGGTCTACAGGGAGAAACATTTCTAAGTAACTTGTGAGGCATTCAATTGTTAGTTGTTTATAGAGTTAGAAAAACGTGTTACTGTTCACGACTCATGTTTATATGACTCATGTTTATGTTTATATAATAGAAGTTATAAAAATCTGTCAAAAAGTATATTTTAATAGGTCAAAGTTTTATCGCAAATTATTTTTATCTAGAACGCATTAAGACGAATATCTTAAGAAAGAAATAGTTATTAGTATAATACTGCTAGAATAATGTCGAATTATAATATCCTTAGAAAGAACTAGTTATAATACTGCTCGTAACACCAAAGGTAGTCTAGAATTTGTATTATTTACTCCACCCATTAGTGGCTAAACGTGCATTCAGACCAAACGAGCATTCGTTGATTCTATCCCCCACTCTACGAGATCAACGAATTTCGACGAATCCCGTTTTGTGTAGCGACCGAATTTCGTAGAGTGGGGGATAGAATGAGCGAATGCTCGTTTGGTCTAAATGCATCTGAACATCGAAAATAGTAAATTTTGAACATCTATCCCTGTCAAGCTCGTGACGCGTTCGATAGAGTGACAGAGACAAATGTTCGAAACATCGAGTATGCCAATGACCGAAAATATCATGTCATAATTGTCATGCATTAGAATACATTATTTGCGGTCTTCCGACATTAAAACGATTTTATCAAACAATTGTACTATCTGGCTCATGATAATAATTATAATGAGTTAAAAAATGATAGTAACTATCGTGACATGTACAAAATTCGTGATTCCCATGCTTGTAAGGTAAGCCAGTAAGGGATTGAAGTGCCACTGGCCATTCTTTGATAGAAGATTGATGATAGGCAGCCGCGTCATGATAGTGGACACATTAATGCGATCGCCAATCCGCTTGCCCAGCGGAGCGATTTTTACCTCCTAATGCGTCTATACGCATATTTAATAGAGGCCTGCGTCCAGCAGTGGACTGAGATAGGCTGATGATGTGATGCGATGGTTCTATTCTGGCCATTTTCCGCAACTTGACATCAAACGTGCCTAATTTACGTGGTCATAACGCTGGCCCAATACTTGTTCGGGACTTCTCATATACCCAGCTATGCTATTCTCTTATTCACAAATTCGACGTTGCGTTCGTCAACGAGCTCGACGTCTAGACAGCCTTGTCTAAAATCCTAGCTGTTTTATTTGACATTAGGAATCGAGGCTGTGAGCGAGGTTGTGAGCGAGTTCGTCGCTGTTTTTGGTTAGAGAATACGAAGTTCGTACATAAAACGTCAAACTCTCGACGCAGTGTAGTTCCAGCTCACGCCGCATTCGTCGCCGAGCGCTAGTGTTGTTTAAAATACATTTTGTGAATACCATTTTCAGGCTCGACGCTGCCGCAGCGCTGACACAGCGCTGACAGCAAGGCGGTTTCCTTAGTGAATAACACTGCTGATAGGCTGATGAAGGTAAGCCTGATTAGAAAGGGCTAACAATAGACATGGAGTAAATATTAGGCCATTGCCTTTGAAATTAGTGTTTAGTAATTTTGAGGAAAGTCTATTTACCATGGGTCTGGAACCAAATTAAACCAAATTTTGCCAATAATATTTATGTAAAGTCAAAGCGGGTAAGACCGTCTATCAGGAAAGTCCGTCTACCAACTGATTTCCACTCCTAACTCAACAATATAAGATGCATATGACGGACTTTCCTTACAAATAAAATATGCCGGACTTACCCACACTGAACTTATTAGCTCTATTTCAAAAAACATTGATGTGCGTGATTATGGAACACCTAATATGCATGTTTTCAGGTTTGTTTATTTATTTTTTTCTTTTTCTACTAGCGTTCGTAATAGTGTATTTCACGCTTCGTATATATTGTATTGAGCTATCTTGAAAATGATGTCACGGAGATCATAATTACATCAGTTTTATGACTATTGGCCTTTTTCTATTAATCTGTGTAATAAAACAAAAAGCTTATTACTGTCGTCAAGAGGCAACCAACATCGTTATAATTAGGGCTTTAATAAGCACATTATTATAATAATAAATAGACATTACTGTCTGGGCATTGCTCTTTTGTTTACTACATAAATATCCGTGATAGTCGCAGGGGGCAATATTCGTAATATATAATCCCATTAGCATATATCAGAGAAATATTTAGGTACTCATTATTTCCTCAGAGATGACCTATGAATAGGTATGTTGACATATTTGTAAGTTGCTAAGCTGTATTTATCGCTGTAAGGGTGTCAACTTTATAGAGATCTGTACCTACATTTTTTTATACATTAAAATGAACCGATTTTGGTGAAGCTTACAAAATTTTGCTCGATTAATGACTTTAATTATTTTAAATTCTAGTCTAAATGGCTTGTGACGAATCCGTCACTAAGCACTCTTAGAGATAATGGAGCTTATCGTGATGTGTATGAATAGCATTGTCTACGTCTTCATTACAAGCTTTTTGCTATCGTAAGACTTTAAAAATTAGTGAGGCATCATCTGCAAACTATACAATATACATGATGCTTAATGATATGTATATTACAGCATGTAATATACAGCATGTAATATACATATGGAGTATTGCTGTCACCTCTGGGCAGGAGCACCTGTATACCAGCTTGCACCCTTTGACTCGGTTCAGAGACGAGCTGTCCGAATAGTCGACGATCCCAGACTCGCAGGCGGTATTGAACCCTTAAGTCTAAGGAGAGACTTCGCCTCCTTATGTGTGTTCTATCGTCTGTACAATGGGTTGTGCTCTGAAGAACTGTTCGACATGATGCCAACGTCCACTTTTCATCATCGCACCGCTCGCCACCGACTGGGCGCTCATCCTCACACCTTGCAACCTAAATGGTCGCGCACCGTGCGGTTTCAGAGGAACTTCCTCCCGCAGACGGTCCGTCTGTGGAATGAGCTCCCTGCCGAGGTTTTCCCGTTGGACTACAGTATGGGGTTCTTCAAAAGAGGAGTGTACAAGTTCTTATTGGGTCGGCCACGCGCATGTGACACCCCTGGGGTTGCAGGCGCCCATAGGCTACGGTGACTGCTTTCCATCAGGCGGGCCGTATGCTTGTTTGCCACCGACGTGGTATAAAAAAAAGGTAATTTTTGCAGGATGAACAATCGGAATATGGATCCCTGTGGCACTCTCATGGAGACGAATGACCCCGTGATCGCTGTCCATTCACATCGACCCTTTGTATTATACCGTGTTATTGTTGTCGTATTCTGGCTTCACAGCCACCCTTTTTCTTCGCAGGTATGTGCAGGTTTCCTCACGATGTTTTCCTTCCCCTTAAAGCACTTGTGAATATCAAATGATATTTCGTACATAAGTTTTATGAAAAGCTCATTTGTGCGAGACGGGTATCGAACGCTGCGTATAGCAGCCGTGCGTTTTACCGCTAATTAGGCCACAAACGCATTATACGTGTTAATGAGATACATGTAAAAGCTGATAGTTTGGGCAGATAAACAGTTGCCAGGTATATCGAAGCGACCACAGTGGGCGAAAATGTCTGAAAAAGCACTCTAAGGCCTTGAAGATAGAGATTTGCCCGGAAATATTAAAAATATATTAATTTAAACTTTCACGATTATCACTCATATTTTAAAGACAAACGGGTCTTAATCGCGTAAAAGATGAAGGTTGACATATTCTCATGTCAGTCTGCCTGCGACTATGGGTGTAACGTCATGTCCGAAACGTCAGGGTATAATTAAACGTAAGTTAACGCGATTAAGACCCGTTTGTCTTTAAAATTTGAGTATTAGGAATCTTCTCTTCTTCTGGCCGTGTGGTGACGGCAGTAAGAATACATTTGTCACCACCCAACTCTTCCCGCGGGAGTCGTAAGAGTCGACTAAAGGATTGAAGTGTCACTGACCATTCTTTGATTTGATTGATGACGGGCAGCAGCGTTATCATAGTGGACACACTACTGCGATCGCCAATCCGCTTGCCCAGCGTGGTGATTATGGGTATTTACCTCCTAATGCGTCTATACGCATAGTTGACAGGAGAGGCCTACGTCCAGCAGTGGACTATCATAGGCTGATATCTGAATCTTCTAAGACTGGTACGATTGGCTAAAACCTGTCCAATTGATGAAAAAACGATGCGAAACAACAAGCCAGAGTGAAAGACAAGAGAATCGAAGCAGTCATTTGTAATCCTGTAACATCCGTTTTTGAAGATTGCTTTATCTCCATACTGATACCAAATACCTACATACTTACGTGACGACCATCGCATATGATTATTGTGTATAAATAACTTCTTATCACTCGTTGGCAGACATCCGAGAGACGGTAGGACATACTGTACTAATACTAATATATAAAGGTGAACTAGATACTATAAATACAGGTAGGTTAGGGTAATTTGCTCAAAATTCTCGATCAGTTAAAGACATTTAGGAGATAATTACACTATGGTAACTATACAAGTACCAAAAACAGTAGTCGCTCGCTTAAGAGCACATTCCAATAGCAGCTAGTCATGTATTGTCATTTGTCATCATAACTCAGAGCGTGTGCCAATTTTCATCCTAATAGGAATGATGACAGTCGTTAAAATAAATTATTTAATATTATGCACGACATAATACACGAAGAAATTATTACTAAGATGTTGATTGCAGTAATTTTTGTACAGAACTTCTATTTAATACATTGAAAAGAACTTAAAAGAGTAGGTCACTCTCATTTGGCAGTACTCAAACATGACATCACTTTTGAGTATTTCATATAAAATTCCATAGTGGTGATCGTTTTGACAGTTCGAAAAAAGATGCTGATTTGACCTGCCAGGCATCATGCCTATCGAAGACGGGGTAATGGGTCAAATTAAGATTCCAAGATTTTCTTAGATACATAGTTACAAGTGAAGCTAATAAAATAAAATAAAATACGATTATAATAAAAGCGTGTTATTAGCCGATCCGTCGAAATCAATACCTAAGAAACATCGTTCAAGAGAATCAACAAGAAAGGTCAAAGGATGTGCCTGATGAAATCCGAGATATTTTTACTAGAAAAAATCCCACTGAGAGCTAATTCTAGGTACCTACTTAGATTATATTCCTCGAAGCCAAGTAACAGTGTCGGTGACATACATAGGTCACTAGATAAGTTTTGCAATACCAACATTGGTTCAGCCTATTTATCCTAGGGAAGTCCGTTGCCTCGAAAATCAAACAAAATCTTATTTTTCTAACATGTTGTCAAAACTGCCCGTTGCAACTTTAGTGAACAATGTTTTCGTGAGCCAAAACATAGGTTCACGCATAAGTCTCGATAAATTCCGAAGATGAAGAGGTCTTAACTGTGCTGGCAGGGATAGATTTGGGTCCAAGTAAAAAAAAATGTTATTCTCGTGCTCAATGTTAAGGTGGATTTACACCAAACGAGCGAATGCTCATTCTATCCCCCACTCTACGAATTCAACGAATTTCGACGAATTACGTTTTGTGCAGCGAACTAATTTCGTAGAGTGGAGTTAGAATGAGCAATGTTGCCTGTTTTTATATGGAATTTAGTGTTAATATGCATGAAAATGATATTGTCAAAATATATATAGGTATTATACTAATAAGTATTTAGGAGTAATTGTTTTTTTTTTTTTTACATTTTGTACGCCAAAAGGCACATCATAGCTGTACTAATTATTGTTGTCACCTGTCACCTTACCTTAACCTATGTATGACAAAAATAAATGAATTTGAATTTGAATTTGAATTCACTCGTTTGGAGTAAATCCACCTTTAGTGATGCTGATGGCAGATGACAGGACACGAGGCAGACCTAACGACGGTTAAACGCGAAATGAATACTGCACTCTTCTCCGCAGGCTGCGCAAGCGGAGGATGTATTCCATTTGTCACGGCAAACATGTTTGAGTGTTTTTGCGAACAATAATTTTCTGGTAGGTGGGCGTTTTCCAAAAAAAAAATGATATCCTGATTTTCGACAATGTGGACGTGCTTGGGTTCATTCGAATCATCTAGATAATAAAAAAAAATGTCCTAAACACATCTATTATATTATCACGTTTTTGTATGAACTTACTACGTGCATCACGTAACGGACATTTTGGGACATTATTTTGTATTATCTAGTTCGAATCAGCTCGTGATTCTGATTCGAACAAGCCCAAACACGTCCAGATCAGGAAGAATCAGTTTTTATGGATTTGTTTTATGGAAAACTACTTCCCCAGGTTACATCCTGCTTCCTCCAGAATTGACCCGAGTCCCATTGCTATGAGCAGAATCGAAACCAGTTTTTTTTAAATAATCTCGTAATACTTAATGTTTGAAATTGTTTTACACTCTTTATGTATTCATTAATTCAACTAACGACATTATCAGTATTTTTGAATTGTTCCATGAACAAAGAATTTATATACCGAAGAACGAACGGTATTCAATCCCTGGACACGAGTATTCGACGTGCTCACGATATTTTAATGTCACTTATCCTGTTTACATCACCTGATTCACTTGGAGTAAAGAGCGGAGATAATTCAATTCGGGTTGTTATGACTACTGCTGTAGTAAACACGAGGAGTTCCGGCTCATTGGTATTGACGGGTCAAATCAGATACTTTTTACGAATGTATGAAATGAAACTTTCTGCGAATGAAAAAAGACAATGGAAAAGGTGGATGTAGAAAAAATACACGGGGTGGGTGAAAAAGTTATCGCGGCTTAGTCACCACAATACGTTTTGTTTTAGTTCGATCCTAAAGAAGAAATATGTTGTCCGAAAATTTATATACATATTTCGAACTTTCCATAGTAAGGGTCACGGTCCATACAAAGTTGAGAAAAATTGTGCGCTGCGAGTTACAGTTTTGTAATTTTAACCAAAGCTAGAAGGTCTCAAAATAGTTGTTTTTAGATGTGGAGGGAAAACCAATTCCCCCCTTGAGCGCGGGGGGAGGGGGGTGAATGTGCATGCGGAAGGGTTACGTTTAATATTTTTTTACTAATTAATAAGGCCTACTATGCATTGTTTGGTATCATTTTCGTGTAAAACGGACCTGGAAAATCCATTTTTTATCATTAAAATGAACAATTTCATATAAAAATGTAGATTTTTTGGAGTAAAAGTAAAAAAGTTACCGTTTTTATTTTAATTTAAGCGCCGTATAAGTATTAAAAAACAAACTTATCCAATTTTAAAAAATTGTCTAAGATAGCATATTTATTGCAGTTTTTAAAAATATACACTTTTTGTAGTCTTTCATATAAAAATTCACTGAAAAAAAAAATTACCTGACGCGCACCTCCAACAAAAACCTCCGCGTAACCTCAAAAAAGAGACTTTTGTGCCGGCAACTGCTCATAGATTATACATTTTTTTGTAATTGAATATTATTGTTCTTATGATAATTGTAAATATTTATTGATATGAAATTAAATTGAATATTTTCTGATCTTCTTTTTTTAAATAACCTAAGATTATTAAGAATTTTATTTGATCAGACTCTATTTTTAGATTTTATCGATTATTGTATAACGCGTGTATATTATATGTATAATATCTGGTCTATCTGATCACATGTATGATATATAGTATCTCATCATATGAATCGGAATGGGTGATCATTTTTACAAGTGTTATTAGGTAATGATCTTATTACCAAAGACGATAAAGGTAGTCTTCACTAACCGGGACTAAACAACTAACCCAGTTCACCCACGTTAAAAGTTTATTATATCATATGGAATTTGACAATCAATTGTTAAACGTTTACTTCATAAATCATCATTATTACCATATCAGCCGAAAGACGTCCACTGCTGAACATAGGCCTCTCGCATCCAGCGGACTCCTGAGACCTTCACTGTCCACCTGAGACCTTCCCCCACGCTGTGCCTTCCACCTGCGAGGCCGCCGCATTGGCCATCGGTTCTACGTGCAATGTGCCCCGCCCACTGCCACTTTAGTGATTCGGAGAGCTATGGAGCTATATTTTGGTTCTGCTGCGGATCGTCTCATTTCTAATACAACCTCGCAGAGAGACTCCCACCATAGCCCTCTCCATTGCCCTGTAGGTGACTTTAAGCTTTCTTATGAGGCCCATTCTAAGCGACAACGTTTCAGTACCGTAAGTCATCACTCTTTTAAATCTTTGATCAGTGTGTGTTGCCACACTGATCAAATACTTTTGTCTTCAAGAACTGCGGAATATTGGACGAAAAGATGTGTCGTAGCTTCCCAAACGCTGCCCAACCTAGTCGGATTCGATGATTGACCTCTTACTCAAAGTTGGACCTACCTAACTGGGTAGTTTGTCCTAGGTATATTATACAAGTAGTCGTCTACACCTTCGAGTTTAGTCTCCGATTGTAACGGGAGTTTTCGTCTTATCCATGTTCATCCTAAGACGAACTCGCTCGAAGGCGCTACTGAGGTCAGCGAGCATCGTACTGAAATCTTCCAAGGTCTCAGCCAAGACCACCGTATCATCAGCGAATCGAAGGTGAGTGAGGTATTCGCTGTTTATGTTGATACTCACCTTTTCCAGTCCAGTCTTAAAGACATCTTCCAGTGCAGCGGTAAACAGATTAGGGGAGATGACACCTCCTTGCCTGACTCCCCGCTGCAGTATAATATGCTTCAAGCTCTGGTCTTGGAGTCGGATTGACATAGTGGCGCTTTCGTACAAACACCTCAACATTTCGAAATAGCGGTATCGTTAAAGAGACTGCAGTACGCCCAGAGTTTCTATCAAATCGAAGGCTTTGGGGGTTACCATGACGTACTAATGCGATTCAGTTTAGGTTCTGGGAAAGGGGCAGTGAAACACGACTCGTACAGCCTTGTCCCTTTCTCTCGACCTAAATTAAACTGCATTAGTACGTCATAGAAACCCCCCTTATCGTAGTCCACAAACGCTAAACGCTAAACAGAGGGGCAGGTTATACCTATTCCTCGGTCTTCTGTATAACATTTACGAAACGTCAATTCGGAAACCGGCTTGTTTGGGAGGCTGGAAGTTATCAAGCCTGCGTGCAAGACGATTCGTAATGACTCTTGAAAACATCTTATAAATATGGCTCGGAAGTGAGATAGATCATAGTTCTTCAATAAGCCGTTGTCACCTTTTTTCAAGAACAGTACCACCACTCTTCTGTTCCATGCCTAAGGCGTTCTCCCTTCCGGAGTTGAACAACTTCTGAAGGGCCATAAGGATTGGTTTACCACCTGGCTTCAGATGCTCAGCTATAATTCCGTCTTCCCCAGATGCCCTGTTATTTTTGAGCTGTTCAAGAGCCATTCTAATATCACATAGGCTGATGCCTCGGATATCCTCTGTATAGTGCCGGGTCAGTCACTTACTTCATAAGAAATTTATCAATTCTCAAATTCCGTGTGAAATAAACGTTTGACCCGGGGTGCTTGGTTAACCCAGGTTGATGCAATTTGCCCTAACAGACATTATGGAGTATTTTGTTTACGCAAAATCGCTAAATTCCCGCAGTAGAAACATACTGTCAACAATAAGTCAAAGTAGCGTCCCTTTTTAATTCGAGGTACGCGACAGGTGCAATTTTTTTACAACTTATTTTTGCATGGAAAGTTCCAAAAAGTATATATTTTTAAAAACTACAATAAATATGCTATCTTGTAGTATTTTTTTTATTTTCATATATTTATTTGGTAATACTTATATAACGCAACAATCAAAATAAAAACGGTGATTATTTTACCTTTATACCAATAATTATTTTTTTTAATATGAAAATCCTCATGTTTATTATCAAAAATGAATTCCCCATGTCTGTTTTATATGAAAATGATACCAAACAATGAATAGTAGGCCTGAATATTAGGCGAAAAAATTTTAAACATAACCCTTCCGTTTGCACATTCACCCCTCTCCCCCCTCGTTCAGGGGGGGAATTGGTTTTCCCTCCACATCTAAAAATATTTATTTTTACACTCTCTAGCTCTGGTAAAAATTACAAAACTGTAACTCACAGCGCACAATTTTTTCCATTTGGACCTCTACTACCATGCCGGTACCGGCATATAAATTGTATGAAAAAAATGGTAAGGGAATGGAATACAAAACTTGGGGCATTTTTTCCTTTCCTTTAGCTCGCGATTCTGAGTGGAGATCATATTAAAAGCTCAAAATCCGAAAAAATGGAGATACAACTTTGAAAAAATAGCCTTTCTACACCCAACAGCTACCTATATTAGTCACCATCTGTATAACCCAATAGACGTCTACTGCTTCTTGCCCGGGGTATGCCAATGGGTTCATTCGTGCACACCTACCCCGCAACAAATAGATTCCAGCTATATTTACCTACGTCCTTGTGGGTGGCCTTCCTACGCTGCATTGACTGACTTTGAAATCCGGAAATTTCGAGGATTTGTCTCGGTCACTCTGATGGCAGCTTTATTGGAATGACGGAGACAAATCCTCTAATTTTACAAACTCGAAGTTCGCGGTAGCAGGACAGTCTTTCGGCTAATATGTCCAGCGTACTGCCACTTCAGTTTTGCGATTTTTTGAGCTTCATCGGTGACCTTAGTTCTGCAACGGGTATCCTAATTCTCAATATGATCTCGTAGAGAAACTCCGAATATTGCCCTTTTCATCGATCGTTGAGTGACTTAGAGCCTTATGATTCCCACAGCTAACGACCAGGTTTCTACATTGAAAAATCCATCAATATCTTTCCAGAAAAGTTTTATTGGAGGAACAAAATGAGATCATTAGAAACTCTCGGAAAAATACCCTGCTTGTTCGTTTCATTTCGTAACCTCGTGATTTCAACTACCTCGTCAATTCGGCCATTTTAATTGGACCTCGCTTCCCATAATTATAATTCAAGAAAGAATCTCAAACTGTACTGGCCGGTTTGAGAGTCACTGTCATGGATTCAGGGTGTGGCCGTATGTTTATAAACATTAAGACACTTATTCATAAACGTCTGCTAACTTAACAAGCCGCTAATAATTGTTTGTCCCTTTTGCCCTTATGGATACATTGTTAAGACCGAAAGGGACAAACAATTATTAGTGGCTTCTTATGTTAACAGACGTTTATGAATAAGGGGGTAAGACACTAATAGCCCTATCTGCTCTTCGGAATCAAACTCAATTTCTTAAGGCATAGCAACTTTTTTAATTTATCTTAAAATTACGGAAACCGGTAAATGCTTTCTGTTTTATCTGGTTTTAGTTACTATTGGAGTTGTTTGATATAGCTTGCTCTTTAGAGTAACTTAAAAAGTGGGTATTTGGAAGATTATTTTTAATTAAGTGCTATCGTCAAGTCAGCTGTCCGATAGCTATTCCTACAACGTTTATTTTTTCGTCAAATTCGATCGGCTGCTACCGAGAGGCCTAGGAGACGGCCAATCACATTTCATCATGTAGATTTCTCCAAGTATTTCTGTGAATAGATTTTCCTGTGGTTGTCGTACGAGCGTACGAGACGACTAGGTGATTGGAGTATCATTGACCCTTACTTTATTTGAATACTGATGGGCAGCATCATAGTAGACATACTGTGATCGCCTGCAGTTTGTCCACTATGACGCTTTGTCCGTAATTATGAGCACTACTCTTAATTCATCCATACGCAATAATACGCATAGTTAATAGAGCTATATCTAAAGGTGCGTTTAAACCAAAAAAGCATTCGCTGTTCTAGCGCCCGTTCTACGAAATCAACCAATCACGTTTTGTGTACCGATTGAATTTTTTAGAGTGGGAGGTTAGAAAAGTGAATGCTCTTTTAGTTTGAACACACCTTAACTGTGAATTGAAAAACTTTGTCAGCCTCCGTAGCCTAGTTGGTAGTGAAGCTGGAGCCTGCCTACGAAGCTGGAGGTTCCGGGTTCGAATAACTGCAAGATAAAAATTTTGTTCCTTGGTCGTGGTTGTCTGTGTAAGTAGATATGCATATATCTATTATATATATCGTTGCGTGGTACCCACATTACAAGCCTGAATTGAGCTTACCGTGAGACTAAGTCGCTCTGTGTAACATGGCCCAAGTCCCAACTGGCCCAAGATACCACACTGCGCTCCAAAACGCGAATTGATGACGTCGGCAAAAAAACCGCTAGGCTCAAGTGGGACTGAGCTGGCCACGTCTACCGCATGCATCCTGATAGGTGGGCTAGCATAGCCACAAAGTGGGTGCCGGTACAGCGACGCGGACGTGGCAGGCCCAGACGGAGATGGCGGGATGATATAGACTCGTTCCTAGACAACTGGCCGGAGGAAGCACAAAATCGGGAGTCATGGAGATCCAGGAGAGAGGCCTTTGCCCAGCAGTGGGACACCAATTAGGCTAGGGAAAAATAAATTGGGCAATGTCCAGCAGTGAAATGAAAGGCTGGTGATCTGAATTTGAACAAAAGGCAGCAAGACATTACCACGTGCCGACCTAACTTTAAGGCGTAGCATATTACGTAGGTATTACAAATGCAATCATAAAGTTGCATCGAAATGTGCGCCATATTTCTGCGACGCATGTATCAAATTTGTTTAACCTATTATGTTACTCTTTGATTGGTAAATCAGTAATGGGCGTGAACGCGACATAAAGATATCTCAATCATTTGTCAGTTGGAATGGAACTATGCCTTATTTGCTTAATGATAAGCTTCGAGACACAAATCAAAACAGTGTCTTGTCAAAAGATATCAAGACTTAAAATTGTCTTATGACTCTTATGAGTAGCCTTTGCTCAAGACGCAATTGGATCATTCCTTTTCAAAATTGTCCACAATTTTTTTGTAACAGCTATTTCTTGTATGATTTCTACTCAGAATCGTGAGCTCTTTCGATCCTGATAGAAGAAATAAATGTGTCCCCAAACTTTCATACATTTTTTGGACTTCCCGTTCCGTCATCACCATGCAAAATTATGTTCTATGAAATTGTATGAAGAAATGGTCATCATCATCATCATCATCAGCCTATGATAGTCCACAGCTGGACGTAGGCCTCTCCTATTAACTATGCGTATAGACGCATTAGGAGGTAAATGCCCATGATCGCAAGCGGATTGACGATCGCAGTACTGTGTCCACTATGATGACGCTGCTGCCCATCATCAATCTTGTAGAATGATCAACGACATTTCAATCCCTTAGTCAATTCTTACGACACCCGCAGGAGGAGTTGGGGTGGTGACAAGTGTATTCTTAACTGCCGTCACCACACTCAATTTCGCGGAACTCTCGACAATGGCACTGAAGCTATTGGCCACGTATTATTACCTCTTTTTTAGCGGGGTCAGTCGCAGTAACCTAGTTAGCAGTGACCCTGCCTACGAAGCAGGAAGATTCGGGTTGGACACCTGGCGAGGGTCATTTGTATATTTATTATGACAGATATTTGTTCCTTGGCGTGGTTATTTACGTGTTTACGTATCTATAGGTATAATATCATTTGAGAGATATTTTGTTTATTTTATCTATCAATCCAAATGGGGAGAACCTAAAACTAAGTTTGATATAATAATTTGGTTCTTAGAAACCAACAAGTCAAACTTAGTGACAAAAACACTACTTACATTCATAAATATATAATTCAGTCAATTTAATCACCACGCCGGTCAAGCGGGTTGGCCGTCGCAGTAGTGTTTCCACTATGATGATGCTGCTGCCCATCATCAATCTTGTCATTGATACTTCAATCCCTTACGACACCCAAGGGAAGGTTTGTTAGTGACAAATGTATTTTTATTCTTACTGCCGTCACTACGCGGCAATATCCGGCATATAAAAATATTTCCGGCACACGAGAGGTCAATACATACATTGGGGCGTTTTACACAAATCGATCTAGTCCCGCGGTAAGCTCAATTAAGGCTTGAGATGTGGGTACCAAGCGATGATATAATATATTATAATAGATAGATACATATTGTAGGGGTAGTATAACAATCCTCTACACTGGTTACTTTTGGGTAATTCTATATTTAAATGTATGACATTATAATCAACATAATAAATAAAATATAAATTTGGCTGTGTGGTGACGGCAGAAAGAATACATTTGTCACCACCCCAACTCCTCCTGCGGGTGTCGTAAGAGTCGACTAAGGGATTGAAGTGTCACTGACCATTATGTGATAAAAGATTGATGATGGGCAGCAGCGTCATCATAGTGGACACATTACTGCGATCGCCAATCCGCTTGCCCAGCGTGGCGATTATGGGCATTTACCTCCTAATGCGTCTATACGCATAGTTAATGGGAGAGGCCTACGTCCAGCAGTGGAATATCATAGGCTGATGATGATGATGATGATGATGATGATGAAATTTGGTTCAGTGCACCGCGTAAATATAAAATAAACGATTTTAGTACAGATGGTGCCTTTTTAGGCTCTAGTGCGACAAGTGTGTCATTTCACGTCAGGTCCAAAACTTCGGAGGGCCATCTGCACTAAAAAACGTCGTACGAGACACGTGCAAAAACTAAATTCGTAACTCGTGTCGATTTAAAACACTGCCTATCGGTCGTGTTTTAAGACATCGCCACTCGTTTCGAATTTCATGGTTTTTGCACTTGTGTCGTAATGTACTATTATTCTTCAAAGTCTACCTCTGAGTTTCTTATTTCACCTGCACCTCCCACAATAATATATGTATACTTAAATACATAGACAGCCACGACCAAGGAACAAATATTTTGTTATAAATAAATACACAAATAAACCCCTCGCTCGCCGGGATTTGAACCCGGAACCTCCAACTTCTATTTTTCTATAAATATAAAAATTTCAAGTTATTCCCCATTTTTATTTATTTTTACAGTTTTGCAAGATTTCTAAGTAGAATCTCGAGCTCTTTTGCTTTCGATCCCGAAAATTGTGTCCTATGTTTTTTTATTCCATTAGTATATTTTTATTCAAACGGAATGGAAGGATCGAAAAATCTACGAATAATTTGGATCATATTTTTCTTATAAATGGGTCAGAATGTTTTTCGTTGCCTTATTTTGTGTCCGTAAAGAACGTGACGCAGTGGTGATTTTTGTATGAGATGATGTTTTGTTTTCAATGTCTGAAGTATGGATTAAAATCAAGCGGATTAAAAGAAATACAAGTACACCGGAGTTTTTAATATACTTTGTCGAAACAGTAACTAAAAGCGTGACAGAGTGGTATGAAATAAGACAATGAAAAGAATTTTGATCCAAATATTAGGATCAAATCATCTCTTTGAGTCTGAGTAGAATTCAGACGGGCAACTTCCAATAAAGTGGCCCATTATTGTTTTGTTTAATTTTCTTTGATTATTTTATATAAACGACATATTATGTACCTTTATATTTGTCTGAAACCTGTGTAAATAACAATTTTCTACGTCTCAAACACACTAATTAGTTTTTCGTTCATTAATCGAACCAAGTCCGGGTTCGAACCCACGATAACCCCTGGCCACGGCTAATTGATGATTTCGATGACTACCCGATTATCGACATTGCAATGGATTGACTCATCATCATCAATAGAAACATAGTTGTAATCATTACTATTTTACTGTGGGTGAAAAACTTTAACAGAACTTTAAAGATACTAGATTTGCAACTGAGCATTTCTTTTTATTGTGTCCAATTTCAGAATTTAAATTTATGGATGAAACCTGGTTGGAAAAACTTTAACAAAACTTTTAAAGATACGTATAGAATTTTTCATTTAATTTCCAACTGAGCATTCCTTTTTATTTTTTTTTAATTTCCATAATTTTGTATTTATGGGTAAATTTTAGGTTTTTTTGTATTCAAAATCACAAGCTGTTTCAATCCCAAAACGCAAACAAAGTGTCCCAAAACTTCAATACATTTTCCGGATTTTCTCCTTCGTTACCGCCATACAAAGTGAATAGAAAATAGTAACAAAATCGAAAAAAAATCATGGGAGATTATTTTTCCATTGGGATCGAAAGATCTCGTAATTCTAAATAGAAATAACCCAAAATTTACCCATGATATCAAAATTATGAAATAAGAAAAATAAAAAAATGCTTAACCTAGAAATATACAAGACATTGTTAACATATGTTATTTAGCATTATCACTTTATATCGGAATTAAGAACTTTCAATATTCAGATGTGTGAATGATCGTCATCATCATATCAGCCGAAAGACGTCCACTGCTGGACATAGGCCTCCCCCAATGTGTGAATATGTTTTAATTTTATTTCCACTTAATAAGTTATGTTACAGTTTTGTTTTAGTTCTAATTTATTATCATAATAGATAATTAGAAATGATTTTGCCTATGTCAGCTCGAAATTACTACGGATTGTAGCGTAAATGTTGAATTACAATATTTAGTACATTGTATATTATAGAGAATAGATAAGAATACTATAGTATTATAAATATTAGACGTCATATAGTGTGATTGTCAACCCGCTTGCCCAGCGTGGCGATTATAAATATATAAATATCTTGGGACATCTTACATAAATCGACCTGGTCCCACGGTAAGCTCCATTAAGGCTTGTGATGTGGGTACCAGGCGACGAGATATATAATAGATAGATACATATAGATACTTAAATACTTAGACAACCATGTCCAAGGAACAAATATTTGTGATAAATAAATACACGAATAATGCCCTCGCCAGGATTCGAACCCGGAATCTCAAGCTTCGTAGGCAGGGTCACTATCAACTAGGCTACGGAGGCTGACAAATGGGCATTTACATATAATGCTTGTAAAAGTAACATTCTACATGCATACAATTTTAAATAATATGTTAAATATAACAAGAAGCCAATCAATTAAAAATGTCATGAGCTGAACTATTAATGTCGTAACGTAATGGAATTTTTTCCAACATTATCTTCAATTACCTAAATGAAATCAGCTTGTGATTTTGATTCGAATGAGCGGAAGCACATTCAGATCTGGAAGAATTAAGTTGCTGGGAAATTTTTTTGAAAACGCCCAGAATGTTATCAAGTTTTATGCTAGCATTGTACTTACGATTAAATTTAAATACGGGAGGCCAGTACGCTCCGACTTATAAAAATAATTCCAAACATCGTTACACTCTAGAATATACGAATCTATTCTTAAATATGTACTCAGTATAAAAACATTCATGTAATTATATAAGTTAATTAACAATTATCAGTAACCAGAGGTTATCCAGGTAAATGCTCATCGAAATGACTTTTGACATTGAGTCTGTCACGTGTCATTATACGCCTTATTTAATGTTAATGAGCTAATTATAATATTATCCGATGCGTTATTGACTAGGTGAATCATCATAAACAGACAGACAGACTGTATCTTAAGGTGCGTTTAGACCAAACGAGCATTCGCTTATTCTATCCCCCACTCTACAAAATCAACGAATTTCGACGAATAACGTTTTGTGTAACAAACGAATTTCGTAGAGTGGGGGATAGAATGAGCGAACGCTCGTTTGGTCTAAATGCACCTTTACACAACAAAATTGTCTATCATGGTTACATAATGGAATTCACTTATGGAATTTGCTGAATTTACTATGCGCACTTTATTAAGTTGCAGTGTATTAACTCTAATTGTAATTCATTCATTTACTTATTTACTTATTATATCAACAGATTAGTGTTAATTCATAAATAATATTTCTGGTTGCCCTGAAAACCAGCGTCATAACTAAAGTGCTTTAGTTATCGGCATATATGCTGAATGGCATCCATTTTGATGCTTTGTACTTAGGTAGCGTCATCATAGTGGACACATTACTGCGATCGCCAATCCGCTTGCCCAGCGTGGCGATTATGGGCATTTACCTCCTAATGCGGTTATACGCATAGTTAATAGGAGAGGCCTACGTCCAGCAGTGGACTAACATGGGCTGATGATGATGATGACTTAGGTTAAGCTTTCGCATAGATTAAGTTTTCTTTTTGTTTCTATTTTTAGCATCAAATAAACATTTTTCATTTCATTTCATAATGGATCCATATAAATTGTCAGCCGCCGTAGCCTAGTTGGTAGTGACCCTGCCTACGAAGCTGGAGGTTCCGGGTTCGAATTCCGACGAGGGCATTATTTGTGTATTTATTTATCACAAATATTTGTTCCTTGGCTACCTATGTATGTAAATATCTCTATGTATCTAATTCTATCTATTGCATATATCGTCGCTTGGTACCCAAATCACAAGCCTTAATTGAGCTTACCGTTAGACTACGTGGATTTGTGTAAGATGTCCCAAGATATTTATTGATTAATTATTTCTTTTATATATTTAAATTATATTTTAATTGTGCCTAAGAAGTTTTATGACTAAGTCGCGTTTTGCTTAAACTTTAAGTTTAGGCAAAAAGTTGGTTGGTGAACTTTTTTCAAAAGTTAGTCATATAAACTATATGGTATACCCTGTCCAACAAACTTCGGCAGTAGTCATCATCATCGTTATCATCATCATCATCATCAGCCTATGATAGTCCACTGCAGGACGTTGGCCTCTCCTATTAACTATGCGTATGTACGCATTAGGAGGTATATGCCCATAATCGCCACGCTGGGCAAGCGGATTGGCGATCGCAGTAATGTGTCCACTACGATGACGCTGCTGTCCATCATCAATATTTGATCAAATAATGGTAAGTGACACTTTAATCCCTTAGTCGACTCTTACGACACCCGCAGGAGGAGTTGGGGTGGTGACAAATGTATTCTTACTGCCGTCACCACACGGCGTTGTTTTATTGAAGGTCTTTCATTATGCACAAACGGCCCGTAACCGATTTTATAAGATTGAATAAAACAATGAAACACAATTTTTACATCAAAATTTTATAATGAAAATTATAGAATCGGAAATTGGTTGGTTGGCTAGCTGTCCACATACGAGTAGTAATCGTTTTATCTGAAAAACAAATAAAGTTTAAAAAAATACAAGATTAGAAGTTCAAGACTTCAAGTACATAATTAGTTACAACATTGTGGGATTTTAAAAATAAGTTAACAGCATTTGATTCATTCTATTGTAAGTAATTATGTAAATTAATATTTTTCATTCGCGAAGCTGTATTATTTTTATATTCATGATTTTTATAGATCGATGAAGAACATTGTGAAGGTGAATCCTCTTTACTTGAAAAATAAATCTTGCAACACACTTTTTAATTAATCGAACAATTAGTCAAAATATGATTCAGTATTTCATCATCATCATCAGCCTATGATAGTCCACTGCTGGACGTAGGCCTCTCCTATTAACTATGCATATAAACGCATTAGGAGGTAAATGCCCATAATCGCCACGCTAGGCAAGCGGATTGGCGATCGCAGTAATGTGTCCACTATGATGACGCCGCTGCCCATCATCAATCTTTATCAAATAATGGTCAGTGACATTTCAATCCCTTAGTCGATTCTTACGACACCCGCAGGAGGAGTTAGGGTGGTGCCAAATGTATTCTTACTGCCGTCACCACACGGCAAATTCAATATTTACTCTCAGACTTTTAAAAAACGCATTACAGAAAAAGTTAAAAAACTTGATACCAAATATGATTAGGTACAAAATTTAATCTTGGCCCATGATAGGAGCTTGTCATAGTAACATTAAGGCTGCGTTTTCCACCAGAGATGTGCGAGGATGTGTTTCCATACAAATGACACCTCGCTCGAGTCATTAATAGGTGTCAACGAATTTCGTAGAGTGGGGGATAGAATGAGCGAACGCTCGTTTGGTCTAAATGCACCTTTACACAACAAAATTGTCTATCATGGTTACATAATGGAATTCACTTATGTAGTTTGCTTACACTGTTTACTATGCGCACTTTATTAAGTCGCAGTGTACTAACTCTAATTGTAATTCATTCATTTACTTCACATCATCAGCCTATGATAGTCCACTACTGGACGAAGGCCTCTTCAATTAAACTATGCTTATAGACGCATTAGGAGGTAAATGCCCATAATCGCTACGCAGGGCAAGCGGATTGGCGATCGCAGTAATGTGTCCACTATGATGACGCTGCTGCCCATCATCAATCTTTTATCAAATAATAGTCAGTGACACTTCAATCCCTTAGTCGACTCTTACGACACCCGCAGGAGGAGTTGGGGTGGTGACAAATGTATTCTTACTGCCGTCATCACACGGCCATATCAACAGATTAGTGTTAATTCATAAATAATATTTCTGATTGCTCTGAAAACCAGCGCCATAACTAAAGTCCTTTAGTTATCGGCATATACGTATTAGACATGAGCGCCGCGCCGGCGCGCCGCCGCCGCCGGTAAAAAACTACGCGCCGCCGCCGCCGATGCCGCCACCGGCGTGGAATCGGCGTGACCTTGATAAGGCATCATAAAATTACGCTTCTTTTAATACCAAGAATTAAATGTTTTTAAATAGCTCGTGATCGTGGTAAATATCACCTTTCGAAAAGGTTTGACAAATATTATGGTTGTTCAGTCGAGTAGGTACAAATATATGTATACGCCTGGAAGTTACAAAATTATGTATCCATATAAGTTAGTAGCCATGTTTGGTTTTCTTGTACTCGGTTGTAGTTCGTATATGCGTATTAGTAATTACTGAAACCAATATAATTATATACTCTTAATTCTTCTTGATGACGGAAATCACAGCGGACGTTAACCAGAACCTTCAAGATGTGGTTCGCACCCTCAGGGAAGAAGGTAAGAGATTTTGTGAAATGCAGGAAGTCAAAGCTTTCGGGGGAGACCTTAGGGCAGTTAGGGCTAATGTAGGAACGACGTGTAAGTAAACCGGTCTCTTCGTCAAGGAAACGGACTCTAAACTAAACCGAGAGATCAGTAAGCACGTACGAAAAAGAGATGTTGAAAATGGTGTTCGTACAATCTCTAGGAAGAAGCCACCTGACGAAGCTGACTACACAGCTCGTGGAGAAATCGTTACTTCGTAGCCGGTTATTCATTATGCTTCGCATGCATCTCGACCTGATCCCGAAATTGAGGATTCTAGACCCACTTTGATACGCCACTGCACCGAAGACCTGCTAGAAGTCAGTATCGGCGAAATTGAGATTGGTCTAGGGCAGCTCAAAAACGGAAAATCCCCGGGATAGGATGGCGCTATAACAGAGTTGTTAAAATCAGAAGGTAAGCCTTCCACGGAGCGAGCTGCAAAAGCTTTTTAACGCTGTCCTATTCGAAGGGAGAACTCCGGAGGCATGGGCTTACAAGTGTGGTCAGCCTGTTTTTCAAAAAGGGAGACAAAACCCTGATGAATAACAATCGACCCATTTTCTCTTCCAAGCCATGTCTATAAGCTGTTCCCAAGAGTGATCACAAACCGTCTTGCGCGGAGACTCGACGAATTTAAACCTCCTGAACAAGATGGATTTCTGAGCGGATACGGCAACATAGACCACATCCACACAGTGCGGCAAATTATACAGAAGACCGAGGAGAATAATCAGCCCCTGTGTGTGTAGCATTTGTGGATTATGAGAAAGCCTTTGACTCGATTGAGATCTGGTCTGTTCTGGAGTCCTTTCAGCGATTTCAAGTTGATTGGCAATACATCCAAGCGATAAGATGTCTCTAGGCCGCCATCATGTCGGTTCAAGTACAAAATCAGCAAACAAATCCTATACCATTTCATAGAGGCGTGACACAAGGGAACGTTATCTCCCCGAAAATGTTCTCAAATGCAATGGAGGGCCGACATGTTTAAGACACCGAGCTGGAAAGGATCAATATTCAATTGTATAATCGTTTGTTTTAACCATGTTTTCGTTTTTGTTAAGGTGTGCAATAAAGAGTATTCTATCTATTCTATTCAACATTAATGGCGAGTACAGGGGGGGGGGGTCTACTTTTCTCTGCAGCTGACTGTACATATACCTCGGGCAAACATTGCAGATGGGTAGAAACAACTTCGAGGATGAGGTGAATAGAAGAATTCAGCTAGGTTGGGCAGCATTTAGGAAGCTACGTCGAGTCTTCACATCGTCGATCCCACAGTGTTTGATGACACAAAGTCTTCAATCAGTCCGTCCTACCCGTCATGGCGTACGGACTGTACGGAGCCGAAAAGTGGACACTGACGATACGGCGGGTCCACAAGTTCAAGGTCGCTCAGCGAGCTTTAAAAAGGGCTATGCTCGGCTTCTCTCTGCGGGATCGAATCAGAAATGAGGTTATCCGGCAGAGAACCAAAGTGATCAACATGGCTCACCGTATTAGCAAGCTGAAGTTGCAGTGGGCTGGCTATATTAATTAATAGCTTTAGAACCGACAACCGCTGGGGGTAAACGAGTTTTTGAGTGGAGACCGCGTGTCGGTAAACGTAGTGTAGGACGCCCTCTGGCAAGGTGAAGCGACGATTTGCGCAGAATGGTTGGCAGGAGCTGGATGTGAGCAGCCCAAGATCGAAGACGGTGGCGTGAAATTGGGGAGGCCTATGTCCAGGAGTGGACTGCGATAGGCTGATGATGATGTATTGTTAAGTGTCAATTATTTATCGATAGTTAAAGAGCATTTGAGTCAATCCCTCTGACAATTTGATTTTTGCTATGGACAATTTCGGCTTTGCTATTTAAATTTGCTATTAACTCTATGAACAACTGTTTTCAAGGCCACGCCGCCGATACGCCGCCGCCGCCGATCAATTTTGACCGGCGCGCCGCCGCCGGCTATTTGGCCATCGGCGCTCATGTCTAATACGTATGCTGAGAAGCATCCATTTTGATGCTTTGTACTTAGGTTAAGTTAAGCATAGATTAAGTTTTCTTTTTGTTTCTATTTTTAGCATCAAATAAACATTTTTCATTTCATTTCATAATGCATCCATATAAATTGTCAGCCTCCGTAGCTAAGTTGGTACCCTGCCTACGAAGCTGGAGGTTCCGGGTTCGAATTCCGACGAGAGCATTATTTGTGTATTTATTTATCATAAATATTTGTTCTTTGATCATAGCTGTTTTTGTATTAAAGTATCTATATGTATCTATCTATTATATATATCGTCGCCTGGTATCCACATCACAAGCCTTACTGGAGCTTACCGTGGGACTAGGTTGATTTGCGGAAGATGTTCCAAGATATTTATTTATTAATCATTTCTTTTATATATTTAAATGAGCTTTTATTGAAAATGCTTGTTTTCCGGGTGTGCCTAAGAAGTTTTATGACTAAGTCGCGTTTTGCTTAAACTTTAAGTTTAGGCAAAAAGTTGGTTGGTGAACTTTTTTTTTAAGTTATGAATTTTTGAAATTTTTTTTTGAGAAATTCTGGAATGAAGAAATTTATTGATAAAAAAAAACTATTGGGTTTTCTTAATATTTTTTTTTGTAAAAATTATTACTACAAATAAAGCATTTACTGAAACAACATTAGCTTCCTCACTTTGATACAAGTAGGATAAAAAGTACCAAATTCAAAATTTTACGTTAAAAATGCATCAAAATAGCATTAATGTAGGTAAATAAAAAAAATAAAACATATCCCAAGGATTTTTGGTAATGTAAAGACTGCCCTAGACCTTAAACCTTCGTAAAAGCAAAAAAAAATGATACTTAATAATGAGGATTTTTCGGAGTAGTCGGTCAAATAAACTTAAAGTGAGGACGCAATTTTTTTTGTCAGTAAATGCTTTATTTGTAGTAATACTTTTACAAAAAGCAACTAGTTAAAAAACCTAACAGTCTTTTTTATTAATATATTTCTTCATTTCAGAATTTCTCAAAAAAAAATTTTTTCAAAAATTCATAACTCGAAAACTACAAAAAATCGGCTGACATACATGGGATATATTCTAGACATGAGCGCCGATGGCCAAATAGCCGGCGGCGGCGCGCCGGTCAAAATTGATCGGCGGCGGCGGCGTATCGGCGGCGTGGCCTTGAAAACAGTTGTTCATAGAGTTAATAGCAAATTTAAATAGCAAAGCCGAAATTGTCCATAGCAAAAATCAAATTGTCAGAGGGATTGACTCAAATGCTCTTTAACTATCGATAAATAATTGACACTTAACAATACATCATCATCAGCCTATCGCAGTCCACTCCTGGACATAGGCCTCCCCAATTTCACGCCACCGTCTTCGATCTTGGGCTGCTCACATCCAGCTCCTGCCAACCATTCTGCGCAAATCGTCGCTTCACCTTGCCAGAGGGCGTCCTACACTACGTTTACCGACACGCGGTCTCCACTCAAAAACTCGTTTACCCCAGCGGTTGTCGGTTCTAAAGCTATTAATTAATATAGCCAGCCCACTGCAACTTCAGCTTGCTAATACGGTGAGCCATGTTGATCACTTTGGTTCTCTGCCGGATAACCTCATTTCTGATTCGATCCCGCAGAGAGAAGCCGAGCATAGCCCTTTTTAAAGCTCGCTGAGCGACCTTGAACTTGTGGACCCGCCGTATCGTCAGTGTCCACTTTTCGGCTCCGTACAGTCCGTACGCCATGACGGGTAGGACGGACTGATTGAAGACTTTGTGTCATCAAACACTGTGGGATCGACGATGTGAAGACTCGACGTAGCTTCCTAAATGCTGCCCAACCTAGCTGAATTCTTCTATTCACCTCATCCTCGAAGTTGTTTCTACCCATCTGCAATGTTTGCCCGAGGTATATGTACAGTCAGCTGCAGAGAAAAGTAGACCCCCCCCCCCCTGTACTCGCCATTAATGTTGAATAGAATAGATAGAATACTCTTTATTGCACACCTTAACAAAAACGAAAACATGGTTAAAACAAACGATTATACAATTGAATATTGATCCTTTCCAGCTCGGTGTCTTAAACATGTCGGCCCTCCATTGCATTTGAGAACATTTTCGGGGAGATAACGTTCCCTTGTGTCACGCCTCTATGAAATGGTATAGGATTTGTTTGCTGATTTTGTACTTGAACCGACATGATGGCGGCCTAGAGACATCTTATCGCTTGGATGTATTGCCAATCAACTTGAAATCGCTGAAAGGACTCCAGAACAGACCAGATCTCAATCGAGTCAAAGGCTTTCTCATAATCCACAAATGCTACACACACAGGGGCTGATTATTCTCCTCGGTCTTCTGTATAATTTGCCGCACTGTGTGGATGTGGTCTATGTTGCCGTATCCGCTCAGAAATCCATCTTGTTCAGGAGGTTTAAATTCGTCGAGTCTCCGCGCAAGACGGTTTGTGATCACTCTTGGGAACAGCTTATAGACATGGCTTGGAAGAGAAAATGGGTCGATTGTTATTCATCAGGGTTTTGTCTCCCTTTTTGAAAAACAGGCTGACCACACTTGTAAGCCCATGCCTCCGGAGTTCTCCCTTCGAATAGGACAGCGTTAAAAAGCTTTTGCAGCTCGCTCCGTGGAAGGCTTACCTTCTGATTTTAACAACTCTGTTATAGCGCCATCCTATCCCGGGGATTTTCCGTTTTTGAGCTGCCCTAGACCAATCTCAATTTCGCCGATACTGACTTCTAGCAGGTCTTCGGTGCAGTGGCGTATCAAAGTGGGTCTAGAATCCTCAATTTCGGGATCAGGTCGAGATGCATGCGAAGCATAATGAATAACCGGCTACGAAGTAACGATTTCTCCACGAGCTGTGTAGTCAGCTTCGTCAGGTGGCTTCTTCCTAGAGATTGTACGAACACCATTTTCAACATCTCTTTTTCGTACGTGCTTACTGATCTCTCGGTTTAGTTTAGAGTCCGTTTCCTTGACGAAGAGACCGGTTTACTTACACGTCGTTCCTACATTAGCCCTAACTGCCCTAAGGTCTCCCCCGAAAGCTTTGACTTCCTGCATTTCACAAAATCTCTTACCTTCTTCCCTGAGGGTGCGAACCACATCTTGAAGGTTCTGGTTAACGTCCGCTGTGATTTCCGTCATCAAGAAGAATTAAGAGTATATAATTATATTGGTTTCAGTAATTACTAATACGCATATACGAACTACAACCGAGTACAAGAAAACCAAACATGGCTACTAACTTATATGGATACATAATTTTGTAACTTCCAGGCGTATACATATATTTGTACCTACTCGACTGAACAACCATAATATTTGTCAAACCTTTTCGAAAGGTGATATTTACCACGATCACGAGCTATTTAAAAACATTTAATTCTTGGTATTAAAAGAAGCGTAATTTTATGATGCCTTATCAAGGTCACGCCGATTCCACGCCGGTGGCGGCATCGGCGGCGGCGGCGCGTAGTTTTTTACCGGCGGCGGCGGCGCGCCGGCGCGGCGCTCATGTCTAGTATATTCTGATAGCTCATGACGTAAGGAATAAAAAAAAATTGTTGACGTCAAGGTTTGGACCACCCTGTATATATCGTCGCCTGGTACCAACATCACAAGCCTTAATTGAGCTTACCGTGGGACTAGGTTGATTAGTGTAAGATGTCCCAAGATATGTATTTATTATTTACTTATGTTATTTTGAGAAGTTCTTATTGCGGATCAGGAATCAATTTTGTCGGTATTACTTACCCACAAAACAGTCCGCATTAAGGAAATAATAAAAATAAGTAAAGAAACAGTATCCTGCGAACCAAATGTAATAAATACGTAAATGAGTAACGAACATGTATAAACGTTAAAGTCCCAAAATGTTTGTATGAAACGTTCGTTTTTTTGTTACCAAAATGTATAGGAATCTGGTAACAAAAAAGGAAAGTCCAGAGAAACTTCCGAAGACATTTTGGGACATGTCTACCAATTTTTATCAGTATCGAAGACGTGTCCCAAATGTACAAACTTTTGGAAAATTGCACCAATATTGGTCTTATCATCAAATGAAAACCTTGAGTTCACATACATTTTTAGTTAAAATTATTGATATTTATTATTATTAGCTTAAAAATTTATCTATGAACGTGATTCACGATGTGTCAAAGACAACAAATGCTATTAAAAGTCAACCATTAGGTCCACGAACAAATAAAATATGGAAGCCGGACGCCATACTAAATTGAATTTCAAAAACGGTCCTGAATTTTTGTTGACAAATTTAATGTCTCCCCCTCTTCAATGCATCACGGTACCTAATGAATTTCAATATCAACCTATTAAAACTTAAACCGCCATTTACAAAATAGTTGTGATTGGTCCATCAAACTTTTGATTGGCCATTTTCTATAAACATTTGTCAAAGATGTTTCGCTGAAATATGCGCGGTGTTAAGAAAAACGCTATGTCCTGCCCATCTTGGCACAATTGAACAATTGTCTTTGAGGGCATTTTTGAGCTGGCGTTAGAAGTCCATGTTATATATGGTCGCAGCATTAGGCTTAGCACAGGATTAGTGCGACAATATGTCGCCGCGAGATAGACTATCCATCCCTCTTTTATTCATATAGCTAGTAAAAGATGGAAATCTATCTCGCGGCGACATACTGACATACCAATCATGTATTAAGTATACATTTTTGTTTACATTTTTTTCGCACTCTATGCGCACGGAAGAATACTTCCCGATTCGCCGGATTCCTGTTTCAACGGATTCTTATTTTGTCGGATTCTTGATTCGCCGGATTTTTTTGATTAGGAAATACTACAGAAATATCGCGGTTATACCTATCTACTAAATACAAGGTAGATGTAGAGAAGCAGATCATTTCATCATCATCATCATCATATCAGCCGAAAGACGTCCACTGCTGAACATAGGCCTCTCCCAAAGATTGCCACAATGACCACAATAATTTCATACAATAAGAAAATATAAGCACGTTTCTTTTACCTGGATGATTTAATGTATATTAATATTTCCGACGAAACAAGAATCTGGCAAAACAGAAATCCGACGAATCGGGAAGTATTCGCACGGAACACATATAATATGATCAGAAATGTAAAGTATAGTTCCGGAAAATAAAACTAAAATACTTACCGCTATTTTATTCATTCAGGTATAAATATATTAAGCATGAAAATATTCCTGCGGACCAAATATTATCAAGAGAGACGAAGCGGCCATGTAGCAATTATAAATAAATATATATCGTGGGACTCTCGATCTCGATTAGAATTCAAAAATATGGGGTGTTTATTTTCTCATTCTTAGGGTGTATTCAGACCAAACGAGCATTCGCTATTCTATCCCCCCACTACACGAAATTCGATCGTTACACAAAACGTGATTGGTTGATTTCGAAGAGCGGGGGATAGAACAGCGAATGCTCCTTTGGTCTGAATGCACCTTTAAAAGGGTGCGATTCACAGACGAGGCAAGTCATTTTGAGAAAATAATTTTGTATATGCAGAATTAACAACTTTCAAAAAAGTCTTATTTCAGGAAAATACCCCATCTACGACATTTAAGGTACTTTCCCTTCATGTTCCATAGTTTTGGGACATCCTGTATAAGGGCGAATTTTTATTTTGTTGTCGGTTTTTTAAACTTTCAAAATTTTGACTTTTTTACATTTTTTAAACTCAGAATCACAAGCTTTTTCGATCCTGTTAGAAATAAAAAAGTGTCCCAAAAAAATCCATTGAGTTACTGTTTTTCATACACTTTCTTCAACCGTAACTCAGTGGACGACAAAAAAATGTATGGAATTTTCGGAACACTTTTTTCTGCTAATGAGGATCGAAAGAGCTCGCAATTCTGAGTAGAAAAAATATAAAAAAATCCAAATTTGGAAAATTTATAAAAACTACAACTTAATAAAAATCCGCCAATAATATACTCGTACAATAGATACATATTAGTATACATACTTAAATACACAGAGAACAACCGTGCCAAAATTCGTGATAAGCACATAAATAAATGCTCTCGCCATTCTTCAAAATCAAATCAAATCAAATCAAAATCATTTATTTGTTCAACACAGGTATGTGTTACACATTCTTAAGTACATTCTTGGTTCAGTTTAAAAACAAAAATAAAATAAAAAAGTTGAAGATAATACAGACTACCACTACTTAAAACTAAATAAACCTAAAATTTATCTAAAAACTGCCAAGTGCGAGTCGGACTCGCGCACGAAGGGTTCCGTACCATTATCAATGTATCATAAAAAACAGTTAAATCAACCTAGCTCAAAAACTATAAGAGATAATTTAATCAAACCAAAAATCGTTGATAACCTATCAACCAATTAATGTGCATAACATTTTTTTTTTAATTTTATACCCTTAGTTTAAGAAATAGAGGGGGGGGACATATTTTCAGACGATTTGTAAACTTTCATATCATTTCTAAAGACCTTTCTGTTAGTACCCCACACGCTTATACAGGGTGGAACAGAACGACGATCTTTCCCGCTACCGACCGAGTCTACTAACCATTACGAAAAACTTTCAGTATGGGACCAACATCGAAAACGTACATGGAAAATTGACTTTTCCATACTATTGAACTCTAAGTAATCACTCACTTTGTATGAGGGGTTAATTTTTTTTTAAATATTTCGATGTTGGTCCCATACTGAAAGTTCATCGTAATGGTTGGTAGACTCGGTCGGTAGTGGGAAAGATCGTCGTTCCGTTCCACCCTGTATAAATCTATAAAAAAATTATATCCCTCAGTTACATGTATGGAGGGCCCCAACCCCAATTATTTTTATTACAATATAGTATCATAATCCTGTAGCGGTTCACACAACACATATATTTACCAAATTTCATTACTGTAGCATTTATTACTTTCCGAGTAAATCGGCTGTGACAGACGGACAGACGGACAGATGGACATGACGAATCTATAAGGGTTCCGTTTTTGCCATTTTGGCTACGGAACCCTAAAAATGAGGCCACTTTGGCTTGGTGCTGAAGAATGTTGGCAAAGGAACCCCATTATTTAGATATATTTAGTTTTAATGTCATATCTTATGATAGTTTAAATTAAATACACACATGAAACGCAATAAAATATTTGTATTTGTATTTGATGATATAATATATACAAACAAGTTTCGCGATAAAATATATAATTATAGGAAATGGCGTCTTAAGGAATGTTCAAAAATAAGGTTACTTACAGTTTTTTTCTAAAAAATATACAATCACGAAATTTAGCTTCTGTCTTCAATTACACGGCTTATTAGAAAATCTTAGGGTCGCAAAGTTGGTCACTTTTCTAGTGAACTTTATTCACCACATTATTACATTAATTCACAAAAAAAAACTTACTTAAATAATAATATTTAACTTTTCAACAGATATCCCTGGTTATACAGTAGAGTGTCCCGTCAATGTATGGAAAAAAAAAAATTCAAGCGACAGTTTCCCGAGAGGCATCAATTTTTTTGTAAATTTACACACATTCCGAAACGAGTAAAAAAAATTAAAATATATGTCATCTTTAGGGCTCTACCGCAGTGTAAAGATTTGTTTTTTTTCTATTTTTCCGAAAAAAATTATATGCCAAAATATGTTTACATATAATTGAAGTATTTTTTTTATAAAAATAAATTAAATAAAAAAATATAAGGAAAATATAATTAAAAAAAATCCATATTACATTAAATATTTTTTCTTCTCATTTTTAATTTTATAGGTTGTCTTAAATCTATATTGCATGAAATATATCATTTTTTAATTTTCAGCTCAGGGAGCCGAATTAAAAAAGTTTTTATTTGAAAACTTCAAACGATGGTAGAGCCCTAAAGATTTAGTCTATTTTTTTTTTATTATTTTTCCCCTAATCTACAATTTATTTAGAGGCTTTTGGTAGGTCTCGCGTAAA
>JALPQI010010286.1:0-53823 GCA_025490895.1 Thaumatotibia leucotreta | reverse complement strand
AGTAACGACCTTTTAAACTTGAATGTTTTCAAAATATGGGCATAAAGTACATAGCAAAAAAGCGGCTATAGTACTTAGCCGCTTTTTAACCATGTTCTCATCTTTAACTTTATATTACTTGTACAACCCGTTACACTTTAATCTGAATTACAAGGTTAAAAGGCCACTACACATACCTTAACGACTTTTTAGTTATGTAATTATTTTATTTTAATTTAACCAATACAAAACAAAAAAGGAAAATTGAAGATTTTAGCTTTAAAAAAACAATAAAATATAAATCAAATTAACTTATAAAATAGTTTTTATTAGGATCTAAAGTAATATCAAAAAAAAATATGTTTATCTCCCAAACTTTTCTAGAGGCATGTTTTGGCGCGTTTTTCGCTCATAACTCAAAACAGTACTCCCGCATTTAGCGGCTTTTTAGTTTGTGGACGGCAGAACAGCCATGAGTTGTTTCTCTGTCACACTAGTAACTACGTACGTTAGTGTGACAGGGAGGCATACTTCCAACATGAACTGAGTCCATCATTAAGGGGCTGGTTGGACCGGTTCTCAAGATCATACTTTTAAGGTACAACAGCCACGAGTTGTTTCTCTGTCACACTTGTCACTTCGTACGTTATTGTGACAGGGAAGCATACTTCCAACATGAACTGTGGCCATCATCAAAGGGCTGGTCGGACCAGTCTTCAAGATCATACTTCAAGGTACAACAGCCACGCGTTGTATCGCTGTCACACTTGTCACTTCGTACGTTATTGTGACAGGGAGGCATACTTCCAACATGAACGGAGGCCATCATCAAGTGGCTGGTCGGACCGGTCTTCAAGATCTTACTTCTAAGGTGCAACAGCCGCTTTAATTTGTTTCTCTGTCGCACTTGTCACTTCGTACGTTAGGGTGACTGGGAGGATCAAACATACAACCCACAGATGCATTTTTAATATTTTTACTTAAAGGGAAGCCTATAACATGATGATGATTTTACCTAGATGGTGTGTAAAAAGTGTAAAAACATACATTCCAAAGATGACGTTGGATTATTTTACAGTTCTTTCAGATACAGATTACGATTTTCGGTAGAATCCTAAGATGCGATTAATATTTCATAACAAAACCCGGAGCATGGCTATTCCCATCCCCGCTTATTATAACGTACCCATAAATTGATGACGTCACAGCACATAAAGAGAACATTAAACGATGGAAAGGGTCGTCTTAATACGACCTTTGTGAAAAGAATATTGCTGGATGAGACTTTAAGTTAGTGATAGGTTAAACTTTTTCAAGCCATTCGGGGTTGAGACCCTATGCCCGTGGCGTCCCAATGCTATCCAGCTTCACAAAGAACTCGCCAAAAAGCTGGTCGACACCACCGGTGGCCGAAGAGCTGGCAGCTTCCTCACACAAAGGATTGTCATGGCCAGCATTTTTAGATGTATTTTAGGTTTATTTAGTTTTAATTTAGTGTTATTTATAAAGTTTTTTATTTGTAAATAAAACCTATTTATTATGAAATTATTTTATTTATCTACCAAATAAAGTACTTATAACTCTTGGATATTAATAAAAAATTGCAACCAGAATAAGGTCACTCGGTGGAAATCCAACAATGACATAAATTAAATTAATGGGTTTGTAACAACTTGATGAGTTTTGTAAATAGTATGACAAAAACTTTGACTCCCGGAACCTCTTAGCTTTTGAGGACGTTCGTGAAAACTATTGAGAAATACCCGATTAGAGACAAAGCTGTAATCGCTTGTCTTAGTAAAACCATAAATGAAATGTTTTAAATGAGATTATTTTTATTTTATTTTTAATTATTTCAGTAGGTACATCCACATCATATGTAACTATTACACACTACACATTTATATTTATAGTTTTAAGTACTTAGTCTGATACAGTATGACAATTGTACTCCTTGTACATAACACTCTCCAAGCACGATATTATACCTGAGTGTTTGTTTTCATAAACTTTTAAGTTGAGTCATGTTCAAATTTATTGTTCTTTTTAAAGAACGTTAACAAGATTATAAAATGAAAAGCAATGACACATCCTTTTACATAAATCCACGTCTAAGAAGCTCTCAAAGCTTTGTCGCAGGCTCGTTAGAGGCACAAAAGCCCATTCGGAGATACCTCCACAAATATTATCGTTTAATCATATCTATAGAATAACCCCTCTTTTATAATGCAGAACGTATATTATAAAGCGTGTACAGTCAAGTGAAAAAATAAATATCGAATGAATCCACTCATAAATATGTTACGACGTTCTTATTGCACATAATTAGAGTGCACTGGGACATATTTTTGAACATTTTTATGTACACCTTATTTTGTCTTTGACTGTACATAGGACAGTGACAAGCATAAATGAGTCTTTAAAGACCATATTTTTGTAGGTACTAGTAACAATGTACAAGTTGCAGAAAATTCTCAAAATTACGGGAATATACTCAGAAATTTCCAAGAATTTTCATGAGAATTTAAGAGTAATTTCTCAATGAGAATGTTTCCATGAGAACTTATAAAAAAGTGTTATGAAGAATTTTATATTTCACATCTGAGTAAAGAAGGCATAAAATATAACTTATTAAAAGGCATGTATATACAACGGTTTTGGCATGATTAGATAGCTTATAAAATTTAAATTGCCGAGAACATTCTCTATAGAAGATTCGCTACTTATGAAACTTCTCTTCGATACATTCGGTACTAGGTACTACATAGGTAGCTACCAGCTACGTAATTATCTACCTGTTTTTGAGTAAATATGATGCACCTTCGGTTTGACGTTTGGCTGTAGGAGGCTCTATGTATTTCAATATTTGACAATATTTTATTAATAAAACTAACAATTTTAATTTTTTTTTTTATTAAGAATTTTTATAGTCAAGGTTTTTTTGACACGTAATTTACAAATACGAAATAAATGATTTCATTAATAAAATAATCAATCGTAAACGCAGTTTAGAACTACCGTACCAGAATAGGGGGTACACATTTTGCACCTATTTTTAACCCCTCGTATGCTTCCTGTCAAATTACGTTACTGAAAAAGTGACCTTGACACTTAAAACAATAGATTTAAATTCCGACGCACGGATCCGTGTCTAAGCATACGAGGGGTTAACCGACTTTTTTTTGGTACCTCCCCAACTCGTAAAGTGGGGATAATTTATTTATTTTGCTGTAACCTTAAAATGTGGGGTTATTGTTGAATAGGTATTTTTTAAGTGAAGGCATTTCCCTGAGATTTAGGCACTTGTAAATTATTGAAGCTCACACATTTTTTTGTGTCACATTAAATTTATTTGTGACATAAATGGGTTACATTTTTATTTCGGAATTTTCAATCACGAAAATCTAGAAAAAGAGGCTGTAATAATCATAAAAATGAGGTCGAACAATGTTATCAAAGAATAGTTAGATAGAACACGCGTTACAATGACAGATGATGAACAGAATGGGGTGTGAACATATTTTATGTTCGTGAAATATCACAGTAGTTTATTTTTGTTCTACGATATATTAATAATATATTATGTTCGTTTCCGTTAAAATATTAATCTTTTCTTTACACTTTTTCGTAACAAAGCTTATTAAGTACAGAGAAAGGAGTAAGTAGTTGGTATATGTAGTAGCTTTATTGTAACTTGCAAATGGCAAAATTAAAACCCTTGTAGATTCATATCTATCTGTCCGTCCGGAAACTTTAAGAAGTATATTATTAAACTAAGGTAAATGTACCAGTGGATGACACTATAAGGAGCGATTTCATGCATTTTTGCACAAAACTACGTAATTGTTAAACATATAGACTAATTGTGTATACAAATTTATAGAACGATTCCTCCTTTATGTTTTTGGAAAAAAAAATTGTATATAACTAATACTGTTACGCTATAATTTCACTTTTCCGCGATGTCTCAAATTGTACCAGTGAATGACTGGCAATATTTTGAATGTCGCAAAGTATGACTATGAAAAAATAGCATTGATGTCCCAGTAAATGACATAGCATTGCATCACGTTTTACAATAGGTAAGTTTATGCTACTGGTAAACTTATAAAATAAAAAAATAACTAAAACGAGGTAGATATTTATTAAATGCTGAACAAAACTTTCAATTGCGTTATTAAAACTATTTTTACTACACACAGTAAGTTTTTTTCTTCACATCGTTTGTACTTGCTCTCGATTTTTGCCATTTTTCGTATTCAGATACGTTGCTGCTTGAAAAATATATTATTTTCAGTCTATATAGGTACATATTTTTGTAGTAGGGACTTTTTTGGATTTTACTTTTAAGGAAATGAAGATAGGGCCAGCTGTAGTATCGCTTGCCGAATCAAATTATGTTTATTTACAGTTAGTACAAGCTTCGCCTTTTTCACGTTGTCATAGGTATATTTAAATAATTTTAGGGACATGTTTTCATTACAAATGCTTGCAACCAATGGATGACTCATAGTTATGACCCAACGAATGACATATCAGTACGCACTGTCATCCATTCGATCTCCATAGAAAAACAGTATATGACACCCATGTCAGACACTACTCACATGGTCCATAGAAACCTGTGTTTTTTAGAATAACTAAAATATACGTTCTATAGCTATAAAATACGATTCAAATTAAGATACATAAAATTACTATTTTGAGCGAGTGAATGACATGGGTGTCATCCACTACTAAATACTATAATTTCGCTCCAGTATATGACATGCATCTAAAATACTGAACTAATAAAAATAATATACTTTAAATACACAATATCAATAGATTCATTTAAAGTGTTGGAGTTTTAGTAAACAGTTTGTAAAAATTCGTTAAATCCAGGCTTATATGTTCACTTTTACAATGCAATGCCTTAGCAGATTCACTAAGAACACCGACGCACAAGCAACTTGAAGCACCTGTTCGCAAGAACCGTCTATGAATTTAAATAGTATTGTAGATATCAAAGAACGGTTTAAAACAAAAATCACAAATTGCACTACTAGTCGCCTGGATACTGTCTTTAGGTCATATTAATAACAGTTTTCTTAATATTTAAATTAAATTGCAAAAAAGTCATTCATTGGTACAGTGTCATCCACTCCTACATTTACCTTAATTATATTTGATAAGAATATAATTATTTTATGTGAAACGCCACAAAATTATGACACTATTATGATATAATATGATACTTATTATGATGCTATAATTTATGATATTAAAACTTGGGTAGTACCCTCCACACATTATGGTAATTTTTTTCAAAGTACTTATATAAGCGTGTAGGGTATCAATGGAGTACCACACAATAGAAGTCATTTTTCTTTAAGCGTACCGTTTGCGAGATATTTCAGCTCTCAAAGTTGCAAAAAGCGTGCCCCCCTTTATTTTTAAACTAGGGTATAAAATTCTCAAAAAACCAATGCACCGATATTCATATCATAAAGATAAATTGCGCAGGTCCTAATGTGTGTAGCTCCAAATTCACTGTAACAGCGACTCTACCGCCAACTGCGAAATCCGTAAACGAGGTTTGTCACTCTAATGAAGCCTTCGTTGGTGTGACAGAGACAAGACCTCGAAATTTCGATTATGTAGGCCAGGATGATTAGCCAAGTTGTCAATCGCTAGCGCTTGGTAGCGTATCGTAGTTTTCCCTCTCTGTCACTCTTTCATATTTTAGTGCAACAAAGACAGTTAGCTGCCTTTCGTTTACGATTGACGATTAAGCTAAGGACTGTGTTATTTACCATAATCATTTGTCAACAGGCGGAAATCAGCATTAGAAGACGTCGCAGTAAAGCCGCTGACGCAGTTTCCGGTCGCCCTCGAAGAAGACGTAAGTTTACACTTAAGGGCATTTTTCTAGCATTCATCATTATCTATCTGAGTCCACTGCTGGGGGACTGCCATGATCTCTTTTGCTATTCAGTTTAGGTTCGGCTTGTCATTTTTTGACAGTTATTCTATGGAACTAACACATCGCAATTCAGATTAGGCCTTAAACTGAATCCCATTAGAAGACCGTAGCCCCCTGGACGTAGGTTTCTCCTATTAACTATGCATATGCATGCAATAGTAGGTAAATACCATGCTGGGAAAGCAGATTGCCGATCACAGTAATGTGTCCATTATGATGATACTCATGGACTACCCATCAGTCACCTATAACATAAATACACATTTCATCAGCCTATCTCAGTCCACTTAATTTGACTTAGGCCTCTCCTATTAACTATGTGGCATCGGGAGGTAAATGCCCATAATCACCACGCTGGGCAAGCGGATTGGCGATCGCAGTAATGTATCCTTTATGATGACGCTGCTGCCCATCATCTATGTTCTATCAAATAATGGTCAGTGACACTTCGATCCGTTAGTCGACTCTTACGACACCCCCGGCAAGAGTTGGGGTGATGACAAATGTATTCTTACTGCAGTCAGTGCAGTCACCACACGGCCAAAGCAGTCTTCTATAAACCAATGTATAACCGTAATTGCCAAGATAAAGTGTGTTGTGAGACAACTATATAGGAATGAGCTGAGGTTGGGTCATACAGGGACAGTGTTGTCACATACAATTTGGGAAAACTGGTAGAACGACATCCAAAAATAGGTAGAAATTGGTAGAATTAGAAGCGGAAAATTGGTAGATCTACCACCTAAGGATCGACGCCAAAGACGCCATCTATAATTCTTTATACCATCCGTTTTACCAACAGACTCGAACAAAATGTCACGAAAACTGTCACTGTCACTATTTCTGCTGGCATCACACTATCACGTGAATGTAGGATTAATATGGATTTGACAACGTTATAATAATAGCAAGAACGAAAGGGATGGTCTTATGAAACTTTTTACTAGTGGAAGTGAAAAGGAACGATAATCGTCCGTCCTTATCACTGTGCCACTATTTTTTGTGTGTGTGTGCATTAGATGCTAAATGTAAGTGCCAGACAAATGCGTTGAATACGTCACTAAGTGCCTGTGTGGCACTTTCTTCTTAGTAGTAAGTGACTATGTCTATCCCTCTTAGTGGCACACTATACTTCGTTTTTTTTAGCATTAGAAAGACCTTTGCAGAACGAGATATAAGGTTTTTTTACAGGCACATTCTGCGGATCGAACAGTGAATACGAGTTATTAAATATCACGTATTTATTATAATGCTATATTAATACATACATAACTCAGTGTTGTAAACAGATAAGAAACATAATGTTAGTTAATTTATATTCTAAGATTAAAAGATAAGAATTTTAATAAATTGCGTTTGCAAATTTTCATGGAAAGGTTGTACATTAAAAAACCTAAAGAGGCAGAGTTCTCACACAATTTTAAAACGTCACTGTCACTATCTGTTATTCGATTTGTCGGTTGAGTCGGTTGTGTTTTCTATTGCTGTTAGCTTACTTCAAGATTGATGTTATCGTTTTTGTTCAATTTCGTTATTAATTGTTGATCTATTTAGATATTTTGTTTGTTGGTGCACATTTAAAATGGATTGATAAAAGTCGCAGCCGGTTCCGGCTAACGTTTTTTCATCTCTAAAGAAGAAACGGCAAAAGCAAAATCCTCTGACTGCCAGAGAAAAGCGGATGGTGGTGAATATTTACAAATTAGTGTTAGTAATGTGCCATAGAAAGGAATATCCCACTAAATCGGACCGTGTGAAAAAGACTGCTGAGATTGCTGGCATATCGTTGGCTACGGTATACAACATTTTAAAAGGAAATAAGTTTTTAATTGAAATTAGATAATATAATAGATAACACTGTGGAAAATTTTATTACAAACGTTGGTGGTTCCGAGTCCTCGGACTCTTCCACTGACAGTGAATAAAATTATGTAGAGTATGTCATCATTGTCATCTGAGTTTTATTTTCCAATTTGTTACCAAATTCAAACTGCGTTAGAGCATCCCAAATTAAAGCCGCCCATAATGGCGACACTATGTAATACTAAACGACGTTGCCGATGGGTGTGGTTGTCTTACTATTGTCATCTACTCAGTCTTTATAACACCGTGTCCGCTTTTATACCGATAGCTTTAATCCTTAAATGCATGACTTTTAAAAGTACTGGGAGTGCATAATGTAAGGTAGATTAAATATGCAAATATTGTTAAATTTTAGACTATAAACTTCATTAAATTCAGTAAATTTAAAATCGGTACGATATGGGTTCCAAATTGATAAAAAAAAATACTTAGTTAAAAACCGCCAAACACTAAACGAAAACCTTCAATATTTAGCTTTTTTCTATATTGCCGCCATCTTGCTTATAAAACACTTAATTATATTTTTTTTATATACAGTTTTGCCAACAAATTAATAATAAATGTGAAAACTATGTGTTCAGCTATCGGTAAATATCAAATGATATGTATGTACATATGTTCCGAGAAATTCAGTGTTATCGGCCGAAATCGAAGAAGGAAGGTTTACGACCACTGCTTCTTTGTTCACCCGTTTGACAGATAATTCTAATGTTAAATAAAACGAAGTATATGTGCGGCCCCTCGCACTATCAGTAGTGTCAAGCTGACAACTTGCCACTGACTATCATGATATACACACAAACTTTAGCACGGAACGCGCCCAAACGTTGAAATAACAATTATATTTCGTAAAACGTGCGGAGAATGTTCATAATCATAAGATTTTGAAAAATAGGTAGATTTAAGACTGAAGGTGGTAGATAGGTAGAATGAAGGCAAAATAGGTAGATCTACCAACAAGTTGGTAGATGTGACAACACTGTACAGGGACCTACGTAGTTTGGGCGAGGGCCGTAAAACTTGGAGGTCTACTTAATCGACAAGAACCTTGCTCTTAAATGAGTCCGTACAGTGCTCACCCAGCAAATACATTTATGGAACAACAATCCAAAACCACAGTTTGTACGGGCAACACCTATTTCTCGCTTTTTAAGCGGCTAGAAATGTTAGCGTATGACCTATAAAATTCAACATCAAGAGTTCAAGGTAAAACCTGCTTATCGCTATCTTAGGAATTAAGATAGAAGGTTGCTGTGCCAAGTTCACTGCATAATTAGGGCAGAACAACTTTTTCTTGTTTCTCGTTGTGCCATCACCGAATGACCACGTTCTGCCCAGTGTATTTTTTAAAATATCTTGTGTTAAGTATAACATAAACAAACATTTTACGGAACTGATTTTGTAGTGGTAGTTAAAATTATGATATATTTTCGTTAGGAAATATTTATACTACTGATATTAGGTAACAGACTAATATAGCTGATGGGACATAATAACGGCAAGAAAAAGTCGATCCATTCATTTCGGTTACTGTACAAAAATATATTATTTATTGTCCACCTCATTAAAATTTTACAAATACCAACGTTACGAAACTTATTCGCGATCAGTAAATTCGCTCCTAGCAACCAATTACAACTGGTATTTTACAAAAAAAAGATAAATTACACTTTATTATTTAAATATGTTTATTAGTGTTCGCTGACCTTGTCGTGATGTCTGTCCTGCTCGCACTCGCGGCGTATCGAATGCCACATAATCCGTATGATTTTCCTTTAGATCATTTACAATTAATAATAAACTCTTAGTTGAAGTGGAGATGATTCAAAATCGATTGGTATGAAAAGTTTCAGTGTTTACGTTTTCATACCATTCGCGAACGGCGCAAGCGCCTGTTGTTTTAAAGGATGTTGTGAACTATACTGGCTTTTTATAGAGTCGATAATAGAATGGCAGTTCAGTAGGTTGTAGTAGTATTAGTGTGAAGTTTTTTTGTATAATGTTATCTTACATAGCAATGTCATATTGCAAACATACCGTTTGTAGTTTGAGGATGGTTTAGAGCCGATATAAACGCGTTGCTTTTTAACATTTTTATATGTTTAAAAATAAACTTTTAATTAAATTTAATATCGAAATGTGAATGAAGTTTTAATAAATAGTTGAGTGAGATTGGTATAAACGTGGAAATAAAGACGGCTTAGTTAATGTTTACAGTGAAGCAGTTTACGGTTAACTAACAATTATTTATAACCTGACAGGTAAACAGAAGGAACGAAATAATATACCAAACTTAGTGTATTTTTGGTAAACCGACTTGTCACTTAGCAAATAAATAATATAAGTGTGGCTGTCAAGTGGAGAGTGTTGTTTTTTCAGAAACAGTTTGGATTCAATAATTCAAACTTATCTCCTATTCAAAATAGTTACCACTTATTCACGTATTATTATATTATGTACAAGTATAATTAAATTTAGTATGTAGCGTCTATTCGAAATCTTAAAATTATACCTGTTGTATGTTAATGTAATATTATCCTAATAAGAGTAGCTAGAATGTGGCTATAGTCTATACCTATATATATTTCACTTAGACCCTAAAATAAGCTACGTAATCACATAGGTAACAAAATAATTACATGCAAAAATCATTATTAAATAGATAATTATTCAAATAATAATAACCATCATGACAAAAAAATAAAATTATAATATGTTTAAGTGTTGTTGTTAAATAAGTTTTACTATATTATCCATTCGAGATTATCTGACACTAAAATTAAAACCGAAACTATATTAATATTAGTTTTCATTTAATTAAAAATATAGTTTTATACGTCGTTTGTCATTAAGCAATGATAGTATTTTCTTTAATAGTAATCCTTAGCGTAGTCATTTTTCTTTTTTAATTATCTTAGACAGTCATTCATTTTTTTTCCCATTTTCCTAATCCATACAAAGGACCCCAGGAACAATGAGGTTGAGTTGATATAGGTACTTTATTATTGAGAATCTGAATTTTCAATCCGGTTATCAGGTCAACATGATGGTACCTAGCATGACATTAGATCGCCCTATCTCCTCCTACGTTGTTCTCAACCGTGATATACGTAATGATAACGAGTTCATCTTGACACCTGCCATTTTGATATATCTTCTTACTAAGAAGATAGACTGATTTGATTACTTATGTATGTCTTCACCGACTTGGTGTTAAATTTAAATAAATTAAATTAACCCTTAATCAAACACGAGTCACACCAAAATTTCATTAATTTTGGCTCTTATCAGTGAGACACAAGATTAAAAACAGGTGGGAAACATATTCCCATTATCCGATTAAGGGTTAAAGGAATTTACATATATCATCACGGATACTATAGTCAATTGTTACTACAATATGAATTCGGACTTTTCCGTGAAAAGTGTAAGCGAAAAGATTAAGTATACTTGTTTTCCGCACGGGATGCTTAGCCAAGTTGCCAATTGCTAATACTTAGTAGCGTATCGTAGTTTTCCCTCTCTGTCACTCTTTCATATTAGTGCGGCAAAGACAGTTAGCTGCCTTTCGTTTACGATTGACGATTAAGCGTTAGCGATTGGCAACTCATCTAAGCACCCTGATCCACCGCGAGCAAGCAAGCGATGCGCTATCGGCTATAGAAATTAACGAAATATAAGCGCTCCATTGTAAATAAAAGAGACACGGCGAAATGTCAAATAATTCGGGCCCCGTACGGAGCATAATCCCAAAGATGCTGTCAGCATACCACTAAGTATATCGCGATCTTTAATTATTGATCAAAAATAAACTACTCTCCCATCGGTTAGCAGCATAATCTATAAACTGTTATAATTATACTAATGAACACGTGAGGTTATAATTACTATCAATTGGCTGTACACGTGAACAGACTCATTAAAGATACAATAAAACTGTTTTAATCAGAATGTTAACTTACCGAAACCGCTGAACAATTTTATTGTGGTAGCACCAAATTATTGACATTAGTAGTTTAGCTTAAATGATGATGATGATGCGTTCCTCATATCCCTCATAAGGGACATAGGGCTCGCAGAAGAGTTTTCCACTTGTCACGATCTTGCGCGAATTGTGCCAATTGTGAATTGAATTGAGTTTAGCTTTATTAATCGAAAACAAAAACTACTTAAGAATAATACTGACTACCAGACATCGGAATTCTGGTAACATTTTTGAGCTGTCATAGGGACTTCTCGTTTATCGACTACCAATTATACCTACATATTTATATCGATAAATGCAGAAAACAATGTAAAATAATTATGATTACAAGTAGAAGTTAACAATAGGCGGTCTTATCGCTCATGAGTGATCTCGTTTAGATAACTTTTGAGTTACAACAAAACTTGTCAACGAGTGATTGACATAGTGACAAATGCAGATAAAACTACTTTTTTTCTATTGAGAGCTTAGGCAACTAGGCCATAAGCTCAAGATAAAACTATTAATCAAAATTCATCAGAATAATGGCCAGTACCTACCTACGAGTACGGCGGTGGCAACTAACAGGTTACTGATTGTCTCCTGTTCGTTGCCGCCGCGATTTGGGCTCTACTTTTCACTTACGATCAGGTGGAGTGGAGCCACATTGTTGTACCAACATAAAAAAAAAATTTAATTACATAACATAATATTATAAGGCTCCATAGCAATTTCTTCCGAAAATGTTTAATAGCCCTAAGAAATCCACAAATTTTAATAATTAGGATTAATAAAATATTATTATTTTAATTTCAATTTATAATTACCTAAAAGTTGGTATACAAAGGTTATCTAAAAGAGATCGTTCATTAGCGATAAGACCGCCTGTTGTTTACTTCTATTTGTAATCATAATTATTTTGCATTGTATTCTGCATTTATCGATAAACATATGTATAATCGGTAGTCGATAAACGAGAAGTCCCTATGACAGCTCAAAAATGCTACCAAAATTCCGATGTGTGCTGACTACAAACGAAATCTTAAAAAATAAATAAGTAGAAGTAATTTTAAATACCTATCGACTTAAATAAAATTAAACAAAAAAAAACTTTAAAAGAAGCTATCGATCTTAACCGCTTCGATTGGTTCCCGCGCAAAGGTGCCCATCACGCTCGCAGCGTTTCCGTGCTGAATCGCGATGGACAGTCTTTGCTCCAGGAACGATCTGGAGCGGGGATCAAGGCCCCTTTCCTGCAGGCGTCGCCCCAGCTCCCTAAGTAAGCTGAAAGTTTTGGGAATATTTATAAAATACTAATATGCTTACTTGACACTAATAAACTCTTGATCATCGTTAATTGCTACCGATTACCTACGTACGATAAACAGCTATATAATTTAATATATAATTTATTTATAAATACTATAATTATTGTGTTTACTTGCCACTAACTTGATCATTGTTGATTACTACCGAATACTCATGTACGATAACTCGTTATTTATTTCATTATTAGTAACAAACCTAAATAAATTCTTCAAATTATAAAACAAATAGGGGCTTATATGTTGTGGGCACTAAGGGGTTTATTTTACATAAATAAATATTTTAAAATTGTACTATAAGTAAGACGAAAGAAAGATAGATAACATCTAAATTCATAAAAATCATCCATGCACCAGAAACATATACCTACTTAAAAGATTTCCCTTTTAAGATAAATGGCTGTATCAGAATTTATTGCCAAAAACAATGAATTAAATACTATAGCACTATCCAAAATTGATAAAAGCTAGTCATAAATCGATTAAATAAAATTTTGCCATTGTTGATTTCATTGGGATTATGGCAAGGAAAACGAAACGTAAATGATCTCATTTCTTTAATTAGTTAATCCGTCATGTATGCTTAGCACATGATTGGTATATCAGTATGTCGCCACGAGATAGATTTTCCATCTTTTACTAACTATATGAATAAAAGAGTGATGGATAGTCTATCTCGCGGCGACATAATATATTGTCGCACTAATCCTGTGCTAAGTCTAAATGGTATGTATACAGTATATCGTCGCGTTAGTGCCCTCAACACAAGCCTTCATTGAGCTTGGGACTAGGTCAATTTGTGTACAAATGTCACGTAGTATTAAATAATTAGAATATTGTACTGTGCAATACTTATATCAGACAGGTTATATAAAGTAGTCGTGTCACTGATATCTGGTGTCAAATGTCAAATGCCGTGGGAAATATCTGGATACTTTGATTACGTTCATTATAATATGTAGGTAGAGTAGATAAACCTGAAGAAACTGAGTTTATGGACTTGCTAAACAAATTTTATTTTAGTTAGTTATAAGAATGTTTGTATTTTTTTCTGTACCCATTGTAACATACCTATATGACATTTTGTACTTAACTTATAACTATTTTTCATTTTCATTCGTTGTAATTCATTGTTAGCTAAATTGTTTCTAAATGCCATTTTCGTCTTTTCATTCGTATTTACGGATTGGGCAACACCATTCGATACTATTACACTACGATCAATAACCTATGAATATTTAAATTCACATGATATGTAGCTCCTCCTTCTTTCCAATTTTTATGTGAATATCAAACAAACAATTTGGTGAAAAAGCCAAACTATGAATCACATGTAACCTTAAAATAAAACATTTTAGTTACTATGGGCGGCATCGTATTCTGTATAAAATTTACGTTTACTGAAATCATCAATCTATGAATCATAAAGATCGCATTTGTATGACTAGTTACACGTTTTTCAGCTGATATGATAGACAGTGATGAAATGATGATAACACGCTTTCGATATTCAATCTTCTTCAAAATATTAAGTCTGATAACCCCAAATTGATAAACCTCCCTATTTATTACGCTATTTTAAGGAAGTTATGTAAGTATACCATTTTTCAGTTGAATGTAAAAAAAGGTAAACCTGCAAACTTGCATTATTTCATAGTCACGCACTTTCAAAACACAATTTTGGATTTATCACCAACTTAAAACTTTAAACCTGAAGTTCACATACATTTTTTGTTAAAATTATTGATATTTATCAGTATTAACGTAAAAACATAAATGCGAACGTGTTTCATACCGTGAAATACTATGGAAAGTTCGCCATATTTGATTATATTTTTTTTTTTTTAATTAATTTTAATAATCATCAAATTTAAAAACCTGCTTTAACCGATTTCTCCAAGATCCCATCATCAGACCTCGACTTAGTTTGTTTAAAACAAAATTATATTATTAGGTAAGTATTTAGGTGTAATTGATTTTTTTATTATTTTAAAAAAATTTGTTCGCCAATAGGCAAATCATACCTGTACTAATTTATTGAACCTAAGTTGTCAAAAATAAATAAATTAAAATTTAGTGCCATAAATGGGTAATAATGGTCTGATTACAAAAAAATCGGTGCACTATTTTCGGAGATATCTAGTAACATACAATATCTACGAGTACAAACAATCTGTCGAATTCAGAACCACCTCTTTTCAAGTCAGTTAAAAAGCGAGTTTTATAAATGTGGGTTGCGATATCACGAGCTGTTATATAACTGTGTTGAATACGACTCGTGATTAGTATGTAGTTAAAACTCACAGTTAGATATTTTATTTAAATATGCAAATTGAAATCTAAACCAAACTTACAAGAATTTCCATTTTCCATTCAAGCAAATTTATGTTAATTTATAACTGCGCAAAACTGGTAAATAATTGTTCATACAGATCCAATTTGCTAAGGGACTATGTCTTTATTCCAATAGGACTAAGGTTCTTATGTGTAACAATGTGTTATTGAACGAAGGTATATGCTAATTTGGCTATTGAAGTTGTTGAACGAATTGCTATAGTGTATGCTGGCGTTGCTCTCGAAGTGATTTCAAACGGTAGGTACGAGTATATCACGATACGGTAGAATGATCTAAAATGGACAAGGAAATAATATGAAATTGACAAACAATTTTACATATTCTATGTAGGTATCAAACTATCCTAATGCACCCTTAGATCTAAAAAGGCCCTTTTAGCTTTCACATTTCGTCTATGTATCGCAATTCGTAATGAACACGTTTTTATTTATTTAGCACAAATGACTATTTGAACTATTTTGAACATTAATTATAAAAATGCGATAAAACAGTCCTTAATTTATATTAAAACTAACAATTTATTTTAAAAAATATTAAATATACCTAATTATAAAAAGAAAACCTAGCCGGCTAGGAGCTCTGGATGCTTAGCCAAGTTGCCAAGTGCTAACGCTTAGTAGCCTATCGTAGTTTTCTCTCTCTGTCACTCTTTCAAATTAATGGGACAAAGACAGTTACCCTGCCTTTCGTTTACGATTGACGATTAAGCGTTAGCGATTGGCAACTTGTCTAAGCACCCTGTCCTAATATTTCTTTTTTGATTTTATAACTGGCCCACCCTGAAGTATCCAATTCGTCTTTAACGAGTGACTAAATATAAAAGATGTTTTTTGTATGACAAGCGAACTACTTTGAGAACAGATTTTAGAACAGTATAGTGTAATTCATTGACTGTTTAAAGGCGTTTATTTGGGTTACCTAAGTATATTGGGTTAGATTATGAACCAAAAGGCAAGTGGTATAAACAACAGTGGTCCGGTTTTATTCTTTGTTTTATGGTTTTCCTGCTTATAACGGTTTACCTAAATTAGCTCATTCTCAGAGACAAAAAATCAGCTTTATTACGCTTAGGTCAAAGTACCGCGATTTTGTCCAATATTTTATTACCAGGTCTGGCTGATTGACACAAAGACTTTTCTCGTAATTGTAATCTAAATGGGATCTGAGAGTCGTCTGCGAACCTCGGAAATCATACATTTTGAGAATCTTTATTACTCCAAAGACGCCTTCCTTTGAGCTGACTGGGACATACGTTTAAAATGTACGATTTTCGAATTTTGAGACCTACAGGCCAGCGTGAGATGTATTCTAAAGGTGCATTCAGACCAAACAAGCATTCGCTATTCTAACCCCCTATTCTACGAAATTCGATCGTTACACAAAACGAGATTCGTTGATTTCGTAGAGTGGGAGATAGAATAGCGAATGCTCGTCTGGTCTGAATGAATCTTAATATAAGACACAATCGCGCTTACGGAAAAAACGAAGAACCGCTCTTTTTTGGAAATATACAAAATATGGTCAGTATTTTATGGCGTTGACAGATTCGTATATTTACTTAATTAGATTAGTGTGTTTGGCAGTCCCCTTGTTTTGCTAGATTTAACAAATATAATCCAGCCATGTCGACTGTTACACTCTAGGTAAGCAAATATTGTTATCAGCAGTAATACTGTTAGCAGCGTTAATACACGATAACGCTATGAGAGGACACTTTGAACTTTATGTAGGTACATTATGTATAGTGACAGGGCGTCATTGAAATTTGAAGGTAAGCTGGAGCTAATTTTGCCAGCTCTTTTAAAGCTGTCGGTAGTATCATTTATATTTTTATATACAATTAAAACAGAAGCCAAAAAAGAACATTTGAAAGGCGACTATTTTCAATCCAGACCTACATTGAGACCTAGGTTATGAACGTTTCCCTCATAGCGACCGCGTATCTCTAAGATCTATAAGTTTGCGGGGATCCTTTACTCTAACTACCTACAATCACGGTCAATGGAAATTCGAATACAATGGATAATAAAATTGGATTCCACTTATTCTGTAAACATTAAAAAAATCTATTTGAATTGAAATCAGCGTATTTATAGTTTTTACTATGAAAAATTATACTTGACCCGTATTCTTTGACCGAATGTGTAGCAATAAATGTGCATAAGTCCTCCTATGGTCCCTACCATCATGCTGGCCTGATATTATTATATATTTTTATTACATTTGTTTAGAAGTGTCCAATTACTATAATTACACTTCAAACTGTGGAAGATTTGTTATTTAGTTAAAATTAAAACGTCATAACACGAATTTCATCTCTAAATATTCGTTCTTCAGATGTTATTTAATACTAACAAATATTTTCAAAGGAAGTAATTTAACCTTACCTAGATAACATTTCGTAACTACCTTATTACAGTGACAATCAATATGAAAGCCGCTAGGTACAATATGTGATAAACCTGTCCCTATAACAAACATAACACGAATAATTTTCCTTCATCATACCACAGTGAGTGAAAATGCCCTTGTGAAAATGTGTACAAAACTTTAACCTGTGAAAGCCAAGTGACAAAAAGTGTGAACTATGAAGTGACCAGGCCATGTCAGGCCCTGTCCGGTGTATGGGATGACTGTAATGAGCGAGTCTTGTCGCGTCGACTCGGAGCTATACAAACCTACGACATTCCTGCGGACGATATGGCGTCGGACTCTATCTTTCAAGAAGAAAAAGGTGAGACCAACATATAATATTGCGAACTAAAGTGATCAGACCATGTCAGGCCCTGTCTGGTGTATGGGATGACTGTAATGAGCGAGTCTTGTCGCGTCGAGTCGGAGCTATACAAACCTACGACATTCCTGCGGACGATATGGTGGCGGACTCTGTCTTTCAAGAAGAAAAAGGTGAGACGAACATATTATATTGCGAACTGTAACTCTGTAGAGTGATCAAGACCATGTCAGGCCTTGCCCGCTGTATGGGATGACTGACAGCTCTAGTATTATCAAACCAGAATCATAAGAGGAGTTGAATGTACTGTTGACACATCAAATGATACAATATTTACCCAGAAAAGAGTTGATAGATGTAGTGAGTAATTAATTAATATATTGTCTGTATGCCTCTGTATGTATACTTAGCCCCTCGTCAGTGGCGAGAATTTATGAATTTAACTATGAATATATCCTCGATTGACTTATACACTGTTGTGTCAACAGTACTTTCGAATCCCATTCCAATCGCGGTTTGATAATACTTGTTTCTGCGGACGATATGGTGGTGGACTTTGTCTTTCAAGAAGAAAAAGGTGAGATGAACATATAATATCACGAACTACAGTGTGATCACTGATCAGACCATATCAGGTCCTGCATGTCCGCTGAATGTGATAAATAACTAAGAGTACTTGATGCTTAGCCAAGTTGCCAATCGCTAGCGCTTAGTAGCGTATCGTAGTTTTCCCTCTCTGTCACTCTTTCATATTAGTTCGACAAAGACAGTTAGCTGACTTTCGTTTACGATTGATGATTAAGCCTTAGCGATTGGCAACATGGCTAAGCACCCTTGTCGTGTCGACTCTTTGGCCCTACCGCGAACACTGAAATTCGCAAAATTTCGGGGATTTTTCTCTATCAATCTTAATAACGCCGTCTTTGGACAAAGACAAATCCCCGAAATTTACAAATATCAGTGTTCGCGGGTAGTAGGCTTGACCTGTACAAACACAAAACGTTTCTGCGGGCAAGAAGAAAACGATGAGACGAACTGAACAGATTTAAAAGTATAGACTATGGAGTGAGTATGAAGAGTGATCACAGGCCATGTTATGCCCTCTCAACTGTGTTGTCGCTGATTGTGTTGAGCAAATCCTCCAGTTTTTGTTTTAATATTCACGACGATATGAAATCCTAAAACTGCTTTAGTCATAATCAGCATGGTTTTCTCCAACGTAGGTCCACGGTATCTAATCTGGTTCTCCTTAATGACTATGTCACTGAAGCTATGGACGAGGGCTACCGAGTAGATGTCATTTATACTGATTATAGTAAATGTTTTGATAGAATTAATCATGCTACATTATTAACCAAATTATACGAAATAGGTATCCATGGTGATCTACTAAGATGGTTTTCGTCTTACATTAGCAACAGGTGTCAAGCTGTTGTCGTTAGTAATTACATGTCTGGGTGGGTTAAGGTACCGAGTGGCGTCCCTCAAGGGTCCTTACTTGGGCCATTATTGTTCAATGTGTTTGTCAACGACATTAGTAAATGCTTTCTTCACTCAAAATTATTATGCTTTGCTGATGATATGAAGATATTCAGTAAAGTGAAATCCTCTCACGACGCAGCACTTATTCAATCTGATCTTCTGCGACTCGACGAATATTGTCACACTAACGGCTTGGACTTAAACCCCTCCAAGTGCGTTTCAATTACGTTTTCACGGCAGCGTAATTTAATTCCTTGCACTTATTTACTTAAAAACCAGCCCTTGACCTCAGTTACTTCAGTGAAGGATTTGGGAGTGGTTCATGACTCCAGGCTTTTGTTTGACAAGCACATTGATGGAATTGTAGGTAATGCCCGAAGAGCTTTAGGATTTATTATGCGCAACTCAACTTATTTTACCCAAGCTAAAACTCTCAAAGTGCTTTATTGCTCATTAGTCAGGAGTAAGCTAGAATATGCATCTGAAATTTGGAACCCATGTTACAAAACTTATGTAGATAGAATAGAACGCATTCAGAAAAAGTTTCTTAGATACCTCACTTTCAAAATTAAGAATCAGTATCATTCAAATAACTATCTAGGTATATGTAAAAAACATCATTTACTGCCGTTGCATAAACGTCGTGATATTGCTGATATATCTTACATTCTTAATATTACTTCTGGCAAAATTGACTGTCCCGAATTACTCTCTAAACTTTCTTTCAATACTCCTACTCGGTCTAAACGATTCTATCCCCCTATTTCAGTTAAACGTAGTTCATCTAATTATAGGCAAAATAGTTTTCTGTGTCGAGCAGCTCGTAAATTGAATAGTTCATCAAATGACTTAGATATTGATGTGTTTAATTGCTCAGTACCGTGTGTCAGGCGCAACCTAACCAATATGTATTTTCAAACTATCTAGTTGCAGGCAGTGATGGTGATGTGCGTATTTAACTATAAATGATTATTGTCTATGTTGGCGGTGTTCATTCGTTCGTTTTATGTTTTTCTTTTTACATATTATAAGATAATACACTAGAGCTATTATTGTATTTAAGAATTTCCATATCACATGGGCACATGTGTGATATTGGGAACATATTTGTTAGTAATAAGCATAGATTTGTATACTGTTTCATATTTGTGAGTTCCTATAATTGGCTCTGTATTTCTATTTAAGACGCATACAGTGTTATTGCATAGCTGTTGGGATTCCTTAATAAATAAAATAAAAAAAAAAATAAAAAATAAAAAATAAACCATTTATTAACGATTGCTTACAATATGAAATCAGGTACCTAATCTTTTGGAAACCTCATTCTATTTGTGTACCTCCACCTGCCACAACGGAAAACTTAGTTTGGAACTCTTACTGCTTGAACACGTGTAATTTTAATGAGCCCTCTGGGCGCGGGGCCTTCACTCAGTATTTAACCAAGGTTTTCGATGTCTTCGACGTAACATTTATTGTAATTTGAATCGATTCTTCGCTAAAGACACATTATTTAAACAAAAAACAATCCGTAAAAGAAATATCTAAACATCGTAGAAAAATCTCATGTCTAAGTTTTGACTCTTAACAGATTCACAGAGTTACAGATTACCAAACATTAAAAATTATATGTGTAGATAGATAGAGAGACCTACTTATCCAAATAATTGAATGACGATATACCTATGTAAGTAATGATAATAATTGCTTATAATGCACATACAATAGGGGAATGCAGCCAGTATCATGATACTAATATATATGTATCGGAACCCTTCCACAGGATTTACTTATTTGTAAATTATAAATAATGTTTTTAGTTTCTCAATTATCTTGTAATCATAATTGATGAAAAGGTACAAATAAGTAAAAAAAGTAATGATTAGTATCGAAATAGAAAATATCGATTAAAACTTTTCAGAATAATAATGGTATAGTTCGGGAAATATTATTTGACCGGCTCTTATCTTACTTACTACCTTTTGTTTTGCATCATTAATAATAAAAAAGTGCTAGACTGTTGATTGTCTAGTAAGTGTTAACGCAAAACAAAAGGTTGTAAGAAAGATAACAGTCGGTCAAATAATATTTCCCGAACTATACCTAAGTATGGATACTTCGTGCAAGTTTATTGTCGTTCCGTTTTAATCGTCTGTCGTCGGCATTTCCGTCAGCTTCTAACCAGTATTTAAATGTGATTGAAAGATATGTATGGAAAAATAAACGGTAAAAACTGGACCATAACAAGCCACATCTACTTACTGAATTTAGAAATTATGTAGTAAAGATATTAGTAGGCTTGGGATTTTGAATGCTATAGTTTTGGCATCCGCGGTATGAGATCCGCCATCATGTTGAAAAAATTATATTAGCACTGCATTATTTGTTCTAAATACAAATACCTAAGAATAGTATTTTTAGACAGAATTATGTTTGAATTTCTGGCAATATTGTCATCGGACTCTCTATAACTCTTTCTGATTGGTGCGGCAAAGACAGCCTTTCGTTTACGATACACGATTGAGCGTTAGCGATTGGTATCTTGGCTATGCATGCATCCTGCAGGCCTAACCAAGCAAGCCTGCCATTCTGCAATCGTATACGATAAGCGATAAGTCACGTGACGAGCTAATATATGAAACTTGATACATGACTTTTCGTACGAATCTGACATTCTCATAACATGGACGTCTGACGCCAGCTCGAAAATGCCCCCAAAAGCAATTGTTCAATTGTGCCAAGATGGGCAGGACATAACGCTTTTCTTAACACCGCGCATATTTCGGCGCAACATCTTTGACAATTTTTTATAGAATATAGCCAATCAAAACTTTGATGAGCCAATCACAACTATTTTTAAATGGCGGTATAAGTTTTTATAGGTTGATATTGACATTCATTACCGTGATGCATTGAAGAGGGGGTGACATTTGACAAGTCAAATTCAGGACCTTTTTGAAAGGCAATTTAATATGGCGTGCAGCTTCCATGTTTTATTTGTTCGTAGTTCTCATACATTTATTACGTATCGCTTATCACATACGATTGCAAAATGGCACATTGGCTAGGCCTTCTGTTCATTTAGCACCTATTATGAGAGACCGGAATATTATCTGTGATTAAAAAACTTGTTAGGTATCTAAACAAAATAAGACGTAGTTCGAACTTCTTCACCCGCCGCAAATATCCTCTCATGTCTATACTTTAGTATTTGTCTAGCTATTTTAAGCGGCTATCGAGCAAGCTGTTTATGAATTTATAATGCGATCAACCTTGTACGTATTTTGGAACCCTTGTTCCGTTCGATACTGACCGTCTTCATTTCCTTGTTAACTTATTTAACGTATTTGAGCAATTCTCGAAAAGGTTGTACCTACATTATGAAGGTTTTGATATATCACGCGTTTACGTAGTCGTGTGGTGACGGCAGTAAGAATACATTTCTCACCACCCTGACTCCTCCTGCGCGTACCTATCGTAAGAGTCGACTAAGGGATTGAAGTGCCACTGACCATTATTAGGCTTTGATATTGATAAAAAATGGTAGGCTGGTAGTCAATGATTACGAGCAAGATCCACCATATTTCTCAAAATGTCCCAGAAAGTTTGTATGGAAGTTTCCTTTTTTGTTACCAGTCTTATTCGTTTTTGGTAACAAAAAAGGAATGTTTCACACAAACACATTGGGACATTTTGGGAAATGTGGCGGATCTTGCTCAGTATCATTGGCTCGACCAGAAGGCCGAGTGTAGGCAATAACTTATAAAAAACGTCTCGATCGTGTTTACGTTTTCATCGTCATTTGTATGAAATTGACGATGAAAACGTAAACGCGATTGAGACGTTTTTTATAAGTTATTACCTACACTCGGCCTTCAGCCTACTAACTGTTTGAACATTGCTCTTTTTGTATTTAAACTCTGACAATTGGAAACAACAATACTAATTTTAAGTACCTTTTACAGAATTAAAGAACTTCACCTATGCTTATTTGACGTGATGTAGGTTTACGAGACCTATAAATACAAAATTGGGAAATATTCTTTCTTGTTTCCTAACCTATTGTCAATTTTATGAAACTTCAAATGATCGCTTCCATGGCCGCTAAATGAACTTAAGAATGTAAGTTGTATTGCAATGTTTTATTAAGAAAACTATACAAGGTGGGCAAAAAATTATTGCAATCTCGTTGCCTGTGAGGTTCTTATCAGGTTTTTTTTAATTACTGCCTACGATTACGATTTACCTTTTTCGTCAATCCTTGAAACAAACTCCCGAATTAAATAAAACCGAAATATTACATATTGTTACCGATGTTAAAGCAATGTCGTTAAAATCAGATCGACATTTTCCAATTTTGATGAAATCTCCTAAAATGTATGTATCTATCAAAGATGATAAATCTGCACAACATTATATTTATAACCATGATACAGAGATCTTGCTTCAAAATATCTGAAGATAAAGTGAAATGTATCTTATTTAAACGTTGTAATGATAACCTTGCGGAAGTCAAACTGCGAACTAAAACAGTCTGAGTTGTATCTCGATTCTCAATACACATGTTCGAAGTGATTTCTCAATTATAAACACAAATACGTCTGGCGGCCCGGAACTCACGCTCCGTCGACGCCACCTACACGCATATTAGGATTTTACCGGACAAATAGTAAAATCAAAGCGTCTTTTCAGAAAATACTTATTAAATGGGTGTCAAGCTCAGGTGCGGATTCAGGGGGGCAAGGGGTCATCATCTTGTCCAGCGTGGCGATTATGGGCATTTACCCCTTAATGCGTTTATATGCTAAATAGGAGAGGTTTAACAGGAGGACTAACATAGGCTGATGATGTGAGGTTCGAATTGTTGATCGCTTATAGAAAATTTGAATTTGTCACCGTTTTTTCAGTGCGAAAAGTTGTTACACATTTAATTACGTGAACCAAAAACTATGACATGACATTAAATGTTGTTTTCATTAAAGATCTTTAATTATGTTTTTTTTTTTTACAATCACTCCTAATATAGCAATTTCAAAATAATTAACGTGAAGTCATTTAAATAACGAATTTACGTTTATTTTTATGATGCATTTACGAATGTTTCAGTAGAATGTGAAGTTCTAGATGATTATTTTTTTATACGCATTTTTTTTTACCGATATTGGAAAAACCGGTTAGCTTAGACTGTACAAAAGATGCTTTCTAATGCACGTAGTGATACTCAGGAATAGTTAGTTCCCCTCTGTACTATATACTGGTATAAAGAGGGGACGAGGAAATTAAAGATTTGTATCGCAGTTGACAGGAACACTTTAAAAGTGACAGCTAGGCTCTACTCCCTCTGTATAGGATGTTACAAAAATAACATTTTCTAACATTTTTTGAGGTTTTTTTTAGAGAAGCTAACTATCCTGAGGCCCGTTTCTCGAAAGCTTATAACTTGTAATACAAGTGGAAGTCTCTTTTTAACACTATTAATTAGAATAGGGCTTGCGCTTGTATTACAAGTTACAAGCTTTCGAGAAATAGGCCCCTGTTCTTTTTACAAATGTAATTATTTCGCCTATCTTATACTACTGATTTATAAGATATCTAGTTTAAAATTACATCCGTTGTTGGGGGTAAGAAGTAAAAACGTTATCACATGCGTTCTTAATTTACATATGAGATAAGTTATGTGTATTAGCATGATATCGAGGATTAGTGTGTTATAAGGGATTACACTGATACGGATGCTTTAGCTGATAACACTTAATGCACTGTGCTATCGTGTGGTTTCAATTGATTGAAATAGTACATTACTGTAGACGCCGGGAAACCAAACTTTGGAGGCTACGTGTAGGTATATCCCGGTAAGAGATGCAAAGCTTGCTAAATTTGGTTTCCAGGTGTGCTATACTTTTCTCAAACTTGTATCAAAAAAATCAGAAGATACTTTCCTAGTGCAGATAAAAAAGCCACAGTACAGCTGTGTGGTGACGGCAGTAAGAATACATTTGTCAACACCCCAACTCCTCCTGCGGGTGTCGTAAGAGTCGACTAAGGGATTGAAGTGTCACTGACCACTAGGTATTTGATAAAAGATTGATGATGGGCAGCAGCGTCATCATAGTGGACACATTACTGCGATCACCAATCCGCTTGCCCAGCGTGGCGATTATGGGCATTTACCTCCTAATGCGTTTATACGCATAATCAATAGGAGAGGCCTACGTCCAGCAGTGGACTATCATAGGCTGATGATGAACGCTGTGATTAGCAACTTAACGACGCACGGCACTCTTGTTTTAATTATATATTTTGTGCATATCTATCTACAGTTGCAAAAAAAAACGATTTCCTACGTCATGTAATATACGTGTCACCATGATATACGTATGGTGATATTTGTAAGTGGCGCGCATGCTGTTTATGTGTTCAGGACGTACAGACAGACTAACATTTGTACAGGTGACGCTCCAGGTGTGTAAACGGCACGAGACAGTCTGCTGGTCGTAAATAGTGTCTAGAAGTTGCTTAAAATAAATACAAGTGGTACATTTATTACTTTCATTTGGCCGTTCCTTGCCTGTTAAAATTTTTACCTAATTTAAGGGAGGGCATCATAAAACTTATCCCAAGAGAAGTACCATGAGTTTAAATAGAGACATATGGTAATCACGATGCTGTCATGAGCTTGCGACGTAGGAAAATATCACTAAACTGAATTCGCCTTTAATCGGTTTACTGACAATTTTTTGATACACTCTACAGGGTGAAACATGAGTTGTGAACAGTAATACGTTTTTCTAACTCTACTCGTATAAGCAACTAACAATTAAATGCCATACACGTTACTTAGAAATATTCAATTTGAAGAGGTAATTTTAATTATTCCATTAATTTGTCATAAAAATCCTTTTGGATATCCTAAAGTCAAAAATATACAAAAATAAACCCAAAAAAATATAAAAAATAAATAAATAACTAATCAATTTTTATGTAACTTGCGGGGCATTTAATTGTTAGTTGTTTATAGAGTTAGAAAAACGTATTAATTACTGTTCACGACTCATGTTTCACCTTCACCCTGTATAGTCAGGGGATATGCCATAATACTTTGTAAGATTTCGGGCACTATTAACCATAAAAACCGTGCCGTGAGTGTCGTAAGAGTCTGCTAAGGGATTGAGTTTCACTGGGCGTCCATTGTATTGAAGATTGATGATGGGCAGCAACGTCATTATAGAGGACACACTATTGCAATCACCAACCGGGTTGCCCACCGCGGCAATTATGGCCATTTACCTCCCAATGGCCTGGCCACGACATTGGTCCAAAAAGCACCCGGAGGGGGGGAAACCATTCGTACGAGTGGGAGTTATCCGATATCAGCCTTTCGCTCCAACTTATGGATTCGTTCGCCGCCGATCGCCTTAGACCAATGTTGGACGCATTATACATAATACACAGAGAGGCTAAGTTCAGCAGTGAACTGAAATAGGCTGATAGTATTCATGATGATGATGAAAAATTATAATTATGAATTGAATGGGCTATCCAGTACTTGCGTTTGATATGTTAGTATTTTTATTTTAAGCGATACGAGTATATGGGCTGTCCCAGAAGTAAAGAGACAAGATTAGAATGAAAATATTTAATAAAAAAATCTTACAAAGCACTACTATTTACCTTTAGGTAAATTCCGAATTTCATTTTATTTGCTATTTTATATTAAATTTGCTTGTGCAAAGCCTCTGTAGCCAATTTTTACTAAATTTATGTAATTTAACAGTAGGTATGTAATTTGAATTTATACCGTCATTTCTCGATGTAATGGTATTAAAATGTAAAACCATGTGTATACCTAAATAAATAGAAACCAAGTAGTGACATACAACAATGATAATAATAATTATGTACCTCATTTTTATTTTTTAATAATCTGTATCTAATACGGATGGAACGTTATTTTAATAACACTTATCAGCATCCTTTTAGGACGTTTTGTTATAGTTAGATTAACACATTTTGTTTACTGTAGGTACGTAGATAAAGCATTTTTGTAACAATGTTACATTTTCTATAATTTGAAAATGTTGGTCGCCTGTACAAAATTAGTTTTGACACAATGTAAACATAATTTAGTGAAATCCATACAAATATATTTTGTAATTATAATAAAGACATTAAAAGCATTGTTTTAACTAGTAGCTCAATCGGTATTCATTAATCAAGTTTGTTTCATGATAACATAGCAGGTAATAAATCTTAACACTAAAGAAAAATATGTATGTAAAATATGATAGTTTTTTGGATTCGTTATCAGTGGTTCTTAGTGTTTATTATCACGTTGTAGGTATCTTATTAGCGCGCATACATCGGTAATAGGTACCTAGTACAGTACGTAGGTAGGTATACGTTTTTAGTAAAAATATAATCGTACCTATTCGGCTACCTATAATGATTAAGTATTTTCTAATAAGCTAAAACATAAATAGTGACAATTTTTGCATATTGCGGCTTCTTTATTAATTAAAGGAATAAAACCAAAAGTTTAAAAACTCATTCTTACTTAATATTGCTTACAAAATGATTGAGAAACTTTATTTTTAAATTTCGGGGTGGTACCTACCTTTTAAATCACAACATTGAAATCCGACAAACGCCAACATTTAAAGTTTGTATTCGATGGACTTCGAAGGGTTGAGGTTAATTTTAACCCAAAGGTCATGGAATGGAAGACGTTTAAATTAACAGCAATTTAAAATTAATATAAAGTTGATTTCTAATTTAATATTTCATTAAAACGTGATTTCGAGAACCTACATTCTGCTAGTTCTTCAGCGTTTCATTACAAAACATAAAAAACAATTTGCTACTTTGTGCCTTTATAAGAAGACGAGACGATGTCTTGGAATTACGCTATTTTCTACATCGTTGCACAGAAAAGTGCAAATGGTGGATTTAATGTCTTGAAGTACTATACAAATACTCTGTAGTAAAATGCTTTGGAATATATTGAGAGCTCAGACTTGTTTACAAAAAAATGTTACAACATAAAAATAACAATTTTTTTCTATTTTTTTCAGTCGGAGGACAAGTATGCTGCTTACAAAGGTGTCCGCGACATCACCATCAAAAAGGTAATATCAATATCGCTTTTACAAATTGTACATAATAACACTGAAATTCGAACATTGTCTCACTGACACTTAGTTAGGGCATGCAAACCGGTTTTGGAAAGTATAAAAAAAACTGTTAATAACCGATTATTTAACGTAATCTCATACAAATAAAATCCGGTTTGCACGCCTTAGTCCAGATTCAATTACCCTGAAAATGTAACAACCCTGTAATATTGGGGCAACGATTTGTACCTATACATCTAAATATTATTTTTCACTCATATCGCTTGCGATAGCTGAATGGCATCTTGGCTAGGCCTTTTTTTTTTGTTTACGGAGTGGAGAATGCATTTACGCATCCCCCCCTGGTCGCGGGTAGACCGTGCAATGGGGGGGGTATGTGGGACTCGCCGCTCTCGGGTCCCTCTCCTTCGAGAGGGGGAGAGCAGCCCTACCCACTAGAACTCCACTCCGGCGTTCACCCTCGTAGCCGTTTTGAGGACACCATAGGATCGCCGACGCACTCCACTATGCTCTTGGCTAGGCCTGCAGAACTAGAAGAATCAGGGGATTCCGTTTTTTTTTTAAAATCACTCTCTAAATAAAAGAAGATAACGGAAATAGATGTCATATACTTACCAAAGAAAATATACCGAAGTTTACCAACGCGGATCCCACGTCCAGCGTTGATAAACTTCGGTATTTTTTCTTTGGTATACACCATGTTTTTATTGATTTCCGTTAAATTGAAGGGAAGCTAATTAGGCCCAAAATCAATTTCTCTAAGAAACTAGTGTCTTAACTCTTACTGTTATTGAGTTATTAAAAAATAAGTTTAATGACTGAACAAATACCTATATTGCAACGTTATCCTAATGTTACTTATTTTGACATGTGCCGTCAGTCACCTGAGATCTTATTCTTAAGGTTATCTCACACTTGCCATTACAATTATTATGTATGAAAACGAAAAAAAATAATACGAAATTAACAAAAGCCTACTAGGCAACTTCTATTAATGTCCCAAGTAACCTGTCCAATTTAACGGAAATCTGTTTTCATAGATAAGTAGTGTTACTACTTAAAAGATACTACAAAAAAAAAACAGTTGTTCCACTCAATAAGAACATGACGTATTTTCCAGGGTCCGTCGGGGCTGGGCATCATGATCATCGAAGGTCGGCACACGGAAGCCGGCCGGGGGATATTCGTCTCCGACTTGCAGGAGGGCAGCGCAGCTGAACAGGTCAGTTATTATAAGGTCTTTCCTATGGACATTGCAAAATTTACCAGTTCTGGGACGTTACATTTTGACCACATTATTCTTAAAAACCAGCTAACGGCTTGTATTCGTCCAATAATAAAATTAGGGTTCTAGAGCCCTTAGCTTTCGTATTTCCACAGTAAAGATTTGTAACCTAACTCAGACAATAAAATCTGCATGACTTTTATACTTGTTTTGAAACGATCGTGAGACACAATATCTACGAACAAATAAAACATGGAAGCCGCACGCCATATAAAATTGTGTTTCAAAAACGGTCCTGAATTTTAATTGACAAGTGTCACCCCCTCTTCAAAGAATCACGGTAATGAATGTCAATATCTACCTATAAAAACTTAAACCGCCATTTAAAAATAGTTGTGATTGGTCTATCAAAGTTTTGATTGGCTATATTCTATAAGCATTTGTCAAAGTTGTTGCGCCGAAATATGCGCGGTGGTAAGAATAGCGCTATGTCCTGCCCATCTTGGCACAATTGAACAATTGCTTTTAGGGGCATTTTTGGGCTGGCGTTAGACGTCCATGTTATATATGGTCGCAGCACAATATCTATAAATATAATTAAATGGTTAAACTCACGTGTAAGTCACTACGCGCGGCGATCTGCGGCAGGGTTCTGGACTTGATGAGACCTAGGCTCTCCGACACATATCGCGCGTAATGACTAAATACCGAGTTTAACCGTTCAATAATATTTATAGGTTAGTTATGCATTTGATTAATTATTTACTCGTAGCTTTTTAAATGTTGATTTTCTACATTGCCATAAATCTTACCGATATGTGGGCTTTCCTTAAAACGATGGCCACATCTCTTTTATCTACTTTTGGAATATCTATACAAGAGAAATATTTAAAAAATGTTAATGCAATATATTTGCTTTAAACGCAAGAAATAAAGCTTATATTAGTTTGCCCAAAAATTTTACAAGACAAAGCAAAATATGCAATTCAGTTCTAGTTAATTTAATAAATTTTGTATTACATTTTAATGTAGGACCATGGGCCTTAGGAGGACAAAGCTTTTTTATTTTTTTCCTTCGCTTTGGTTTTCAGCATTGAAAATGGAAAAAAGTAAATTATGACCATTTCTTTTAAAATTTGCCATGGTGAATTCCTCTTGCTTTTAGGCATTTTGGATTATTTGTAAATCGTGTTTTAAGTATCTTCAGATGATGCTGTTTTGCGCGCTAGCTCCCTTTGGTCGTGTTTTAATGTATCCGCCACTCGTTTCAAATTTAATTATTTTCACACTTGTATCGCAATTTTAATATTTTTATTTTTTGTTTTCAGGGAGGTCTTCAAATAGGAGATATGATACTGGCTGTGAACAGAGATTCCCTATTGAGTTGCAGTTACGATGCAGTAAGTACATAAATTTCACCAACAAGCACAACAACAGCCATAATGGTGCTAGTTGAGTGTAGAAAATTTTCAATGCAGTAGAACCTGGATTACCCGAATCACAAAATTCTCAAGTTCTTAAAGAGCAAGTGCGCATGTGACTCCTTCTGCATTTGAAGTTGCAGTTGTCTATAGTTTATGGTAGCATAATTATTATTAGGCAGCTTGTTTGCACACTTGTCATTTACGTTATAAAAGTATACTTTTGCTACTTGAAAATATGACATACACACCAGTATCTCTACTAATAAACAACGATAATAAGCCTTAGGTGAGCAAGCCAGATTATCTTAGACAGCATAATCGATGAGCACTTTAGCTGCCGCTGGCGTGGTAGGCATGACCAACGCACGACCACCGTAGTAGCTCTTGGCTTTCAAAGTCTAGTCCAGTCTGCTTACCCTGAGCTAGCGCCATTATTGGACGCAGATTTGTCCCCAAAACGCGAGTATGAGCGAGATGGACAAAAAGTAAGTTTTCTCAAACATGCAATAAATATCTTGGGACATCTTATCTTAAATATTGAATATCAATGAAATATTGTCTATATTATGTTCCTTAAAATAGACTCGGAAGTATAGCTTTTAGGGCGCAGTAACTCACTGGGATTGAAATGGAATTTCATAATACTTTTCGGGCCTAGGCCTGCAAAGTAACTTTTTTTTAATTTCGTCAATATTATCATTATTTTTTTGTATTTGTTTGTATGTTTGAAAAAAACACTATACAATAACTACACATGCCTCGGCGTGAAAACGGATTCCTCCGGAAATCCTCATTTTCCCGGCCTCTGATGTAATGTACAGTCAGCAGCAGATATACCTGAGCGGGCAAGGTGTCCAAGAAGTCATGTACACTTAAATCGTCAGAAAAATATGAACATCTAAGTTATCATTTTCACATACGCTTTCAGTTCGTCACATATATCTTAACATTCCAGTTTTTCTTTAACACGTACACGGTTATTTAATCACAATGTCAATAACGGTTACAAAGTCAGTGGTAACTAAGCACTCAAATTTAAGCAGTTGTCATTAATATCTACACGCACTGCCAATCACATACGTCAGCAGCCAAGGTGCCACCCGTTGCTTAGCAGTTGTTATTTCAATGGTAACTAAGCACCAACATTTTATGTGAATAACTTTCAATACTGTAATTTTTCATTCTGTAATTAGTTCGTTGAATGCAGTTTTTGCAATCCAAATGGCAAACGTATTTTCCTAGCTAGCTTCGGCACCTACCGCTGAACAGCTGCAAAGGAACTTTCTCTGTCACTTCAATTAGGGTATAATAAGAGTGACCATGACAAGTTCTTTCGATTTGATCGATCGATGATTTCGGATTTCGCGGTAGCGGTCCTGAGGGCTTATTGCGAGCTACGCACGAAGTTTTGCCTCTTTGTCACATTTACGTTCGACATTGCAAGTGCGAAAGAGAGAGGCAAAACATCGTTCGTGGTTCACAATAGGCCCGTTTTTTTTTTATACCACGTCGGTGGCAAACAAGCATACGGCCCGCCTGATGGAAAGCAATCACCGTAGCCTATGGGCGCCTGCAACCCCAGGGGTGTCACATGCGCGTTGCCGACCCAATAAGAACTTGTACACTCCTCTTTTGAAGAACCCCATACTGTAGTCCAACGGGAAAACCTCGGCAGCTCATTCCACAGACGGACCGTCCGCGGGAGGAAGTTCCTCTGAAACCGCACGGTGCGCGACCATTTAGGTTGCAAGGTGTGAGGATGAGCGCCCAGTCGGTGGCGAGCGGTGCGATGATGAAAAGTGGACGTTGGCATCATGTCGAACAGTTCTTCAGAGCACAACCCATTGTACAGACGATAGAACACACATAAGGAGGCGAAGTCTCTCCTTAGACTTAAGGGTTCAATACCGCCTGTGAGTCTGGGATCGTCGACTATTCGGACAGCTCGTCTCTGAACCGAGTCAAAGGGTGCAAGCTGGTATACAGGTGCTCCTGCCCAGAGGTGACAGCAATACTCCATATGGGGTCTGACTTGCAACTTATATAACAGAAGTCTTTGCCCCGGAGTAAAAGTATCCCCTCGCCTTATTGAGCACACCGAGCTTTTTGGATGCCAGCGTAGCTTTTCCCTCTAGGTGACATCGGAATTGGACGTCGTTGGAAATGTCGACTCCGGGGTTATAACTTATCCCTCTGGTTATAACTTATAAAGAATATTTGATCCATATGTGACAAGGATTGCTTTGACGTCTGACTGACTGACAACTCACGAAAGCAGTGCAGACTTGTCACTGCATACATCTATCTCAGGTTATGGCAAACTATTCAAAATGGATACATTTCTTTAGAATATTGAAATATGACTTATATTTGTAATAACATATTTTTAGGTAAGAAATGAAGGTTGCAGGAGTACATTCATTCCGGACCTAATAATTATCAATATGACGTCAGTAGTTAACGTCAATATTTCATTGCAAGTTTGAGAAAAATAAAATGAAATGAAAGAGATAACAAACATAAAACATTTTATTTTCAAAACTTGAATGTTTTATACAAGCTTTTTTCACTGGAGGAGCGTTGGTGGCCCACCGGTAAGGCTTTCATTCCGAAGGTCGTGGGCTCAAATCCTGTCGGCTCGTACCAATGAGTTTTCAGAACTTATGTACCGTACCTATGTACGAAATATCATTTGACATTATTTACCAGTTGCGTTTCGGTGAAGTAGAACATCGTGAGGAAACCGGACTAATCCCAATAAGGCTTAGTATACCCTCTGGGTTTGAAGGTCAAATGGCAGTCGCTTTCGTAAAAATCTAGCACCTACGCCAAATCTTGGGACTAGTTGTCAAAGCGGGCCCTAGGCTCTCTGGCCGTGGCAGAAGCCGGGGTAACGAAAAAGCAGGAAGAAGAAGACAAAGTATTGTCGCTGACTGTGCTTTACTTCCCACGACCAACTTACACATATCGAGACGAGTCTAAGAAACCCAAACACAATGGGATTTGGTTGTTTCATCACAAAGTTCCTATGGCTACCTTCCAGTTTTACCATCAGATCAGCTCTTTGTCATAATAATATTGCATTGTCATCAAATTTAAGCAGCTCAATCTAAAATCAGGAAATGGTTCAAATTTAACTTGCAAGATTCGATCATAGACAACGGAACTGAAAACTAAGTTGAAACTAAATTCTAAAAGCTTGTAAAAAGAGAAAAGTAAATAATTTATCCTAAAGTTGACTAAGAAGCACCTGTCAAATGATTGAAGAGAAAAATGTGAGATAGATGTATGTGATGACAAGACTGCACTGCTTTCGATGATTGTCAAAACAGTTACTTAAAATAAGTATAGCTATTTTTCAATCAATATTCAACCATATTTGTACCATACAACGTCTATTTTTCCTTCTTGTTCAGATATATTTGCCTTATTGACTGCTTAGATACCAGTGGTTTTTTAACAGCTGAGGTATCAATGATATGTTGTATGTTAAGAAATTAATGAAAATCGACTGTTAAGATATTTGTGACTTGTTAAGCGCTCACAAGTAAATACTATCATGACAGTCAACAACTTTTTGAAAGTTTAAATGTTAACCTCTCTTTGGACACCTCGAGTGTATAGTGACTTCTGATGCTGACTGTACTATTTCAGGCAGCGGCGAAGTTGAAGCACACGGAAGGAGTGGTGATACTCACCGTTTGCAGTCCTAACCAAAAGGATGACAAGACTGATGATGCCAGCGGGTCTGCTGGTAAGACACCTCTTATGCAATTTTTAATTTAAAAAAAAGGTAAACAATTATGGCTGATTTTCCATAATATTTGACGTCTTTGACACACATCGTGAAACACGTTCGAATATATATTTTTACGTTAATACTAATAAATATCAATATTTTAACAAAAAATATATATGAACTTCAGGTTTAAGGTTTTAAGTTGGTGAAAATACCAAGAGCAGGTTTGTTTACCTTTTTTCTACTTTCATCTGAACAATGGTAAACGTCATCTCGCAAAGTTCTAAACCTGCCTCTCTGATCAGGTTGAACCGCTTCAACTGATCTTGCTGGAGCGTGAACTTGTAACTAGAAGTATTCCATCATCATCATCATAAACTTAAGAGATATTCTCTTGTCGGTGGAGTAACTTCCAGCCCTCTCTATCTTGAGCTAGCACTTTGACACACTGATACGACACCACCCCCGCTCTTTCCATCACTTGGTCCATGTAGCTTCGTCTTGGTCTGCCCCTTCTACCTTCTATCTTGCCCTCAAGAATGGTTTTGAAGAAATGGTCGTGTCGAATCAAATGTCCAATTTTCTTTCCGCGTCTCACTTCGATGGTGTTCATGATCGTTCTCTTCTCATCCACTCTACGCAGCACCTCATTCGTTAGTATATCCTTCCAACTTACGCCTTCCATCCGTCTCCAGACCCACATCTCAAATGCTTCCAATCTTTTCTTATCCTTTAGTGTCATAGTCCACGTTTCGCTCCCGTAGACAGGTATTCCAGTGTAGTACCAATTAGGCGCTTTAACGCTCCCCGTAACATAAAGCCTAAGTCAGAGGTTAAAACAAAACATTTAGTACCGTTTGGTAGCTAGATTTGGTAGCTGGCTGCCAAATATGGAGTCCCGCCTGGTAGTCAGCTATGAAAAGGGAATAACATTCCGATCTCGTAGCCAGATTTGGTACAAACCTGGTTACAAATTGGTAATGATAAGTCCCGGTTTAAAGCCAGTTACCTATTCGGATTTTATTCCCATTTCGAAGCTGGTTACGAAACTTTGGCTACCAAACGGTACCAAAGCAAACAAAATGTACTACTACTACTAACTATGTACTCATTTCGTTCTCCTTTATTCATAGATGCGACGTCTCGGCCCGCCAGCAGGAACCAAGCGGCGGACGCCAAGGCAGGTGCCTCTCGCCCCACCACCCCGAGGCCGGCTCCTTCGCCGGTCAAAGGTACGATTTCTTCTTATCAACAGGCCTAGCCAAGATGCAAAATTCTACAATCGTAGGTATACGATAAACAATAAACAGTATTATACAGGGTGGAAAAAACGAATGCCACATGGATGGCAACTACCTTAAATATTGTAACTAACACATTTTGTTTAAGGGAGACTTTCCTTTGATTTCAAAAACATTATTTTTTGCATTTAGGGATTTATAATAAATCGCTTGCTTCAGTCTGGGCTCGAACCGGACTAATGTGACAAAAAAATAACGTGTCGTATTTTTTGACGCAGATTGAAATGGTTACTGATAAGGTTAATTTTTCACTAAATAACAACTACAATAAGAATAACGGAAGGCCATGAAAACGTACCATAAAATTACGTCATGTTACTTTTGTCACATTTGACCGGTTCGAGTCCCGACTGATTTACGTGATTTTTCAAAAATCCTTAAATGCAGAATTTATTGTTTTTAAAAACAAAGGAAAGTCTCCTTTACACACATACAACATTGGCACACGTGGCATTCGTTTTCTCCACCCTGTATAATACATATCAAATGATATTTTCGAATGAAAAGTCACGTGATCATTTCGATACCTTATGGTCACGCGACTTTTCGTTGGAAACTGTGATTCTCGTACATTTATCACTTTTTGCTTATCGTATACGATTGCAGAATTGGCTAGGCATGCTGGAATTGCTAGGCATTGCAAACGAACGCTAACTGTCTCTGTCCCAGTAATAAAAAAGGGTGATATAGAGAGAAAACTACGATATGCTACTGAGCGTTACGGATTGGCAACTTGGCTATGCACTCAGTTATGCAAAACTTTTGACTGGCAAGGATGCGTAGCCAAGATATCAATCGCAATCGCTATCGCTCAATCGCTAGCGGTCAACGAAAGGCAACTAATTGTCTTTGGCATTATTATAATATTTGTTCCTTGTTCTTGGCTGACTATATATTTAACCCCTTACCGCATAGAAGCCATATATGGCCGCTATAAAATTGAACTCTATTGATTGCCATTGGAGTTCAAATTTCAACAATTTATTTTTTATTCATGCGGTAAGGGGTTAAGTATCTATCTATTATAATTATATATCGTCGTTTGGTACCCACGTCACAAGCCTTAATTAAGCTTACAATGTGACTAGGTCGATTTGTGCTAGATGTCCCAAGATATTTATTAATTTATCTTCCTGTACTTTTTACAGCGGAACCACCCCCCGACCCCGCAACATGTCAACCCACTCCGAATCACGATACTGTCATCGAAATTAACTCCGCCAACGAAATACTTGGCGTCGTTTTACTAGGCGGCAGTGATACCTTGATCAATGTAAGTTATTGAACTCATAGCAGTCATAGCACACCTTATTTATCTTTATAGGAATGTAAAAATAACTCAGAATCTACCCAAGGATAAAAAAAATATGCGTGTTTGCCAAACCGCTATTAAATCCAAATGGCATGCTTGTGAACTCAAAGATACCAACATTTATGATAAACTATGTTATTTCTCGTATAATTACACGACTGCATAAAAAGCTTAATGCTTAATACAAAACTTCCTGATTGGCTATCGATTAGCCGAACAAATTTAACTATGTATTAGGATTTCTAAAAATAATTTAAAACATTAATTCTTCTCTTCTTAGGGAGCAGCAGCAGTAATTCTAGATATTTATAAGAAAGGTGCGATATCGAAGGACGGGCGGTTGAAGGTTGGAGACCAGATCGTGGAGTGTAATGGCATTCACATCACCAAAGATATGACCTATGAAAGAATAGCCATGAGTATTAAGCAGCGAGCGCCTAAGGTGAGTAATATTCTAACCCCCCTTATTCATAAACGTCCCCTAAACTAAAGAGCTGATAAAAATTGTTTGTCCCTTTCGGTCTTAGACATATTGATTAGACCGAAAGGGACAAACAATACTTATTGCCCTGCTAAGTTAAGAGACGTTTGTGAATAAGGGGTTAAGTTAACCTGAACATACACACTTAAGATTAAAGACATCAGGGTTTCGATGTCCACTTTTGTTTTTTTTTTTAGACTTATGGGTGATTAATTTTGTAAAACCGAAATCAGGGAACGACATATTAATAGGAATCACGTCATCAGCATCTCTCAGTTCACTGCTGGACGTAAGCCTCTCCTATTAACCATGCGTATCGAGACTATTGACGCATTAGGAGGTATTTGCCCATAATCACCACGTGGGCAAGCGGGTTGGCAATCGCAGTAGTGTGCCCACTGTGCTGCTGCCATCATCAATCTTCTATAAAGGAATATTCATTGATAATGGGAATAATGATGGATATTCTTATTTATTCCAGTTGAAGCTGACAGTATTCCGTCCAGACCCGATACCCTACACGGAAGTGGAGGTAGAGCTGACGCGCAAAGCGGGCAAGACCCTGGGCCTCACCTGCATCGCCCCTGTGGAGGGGACGGGCGTCTATCTTGGAGACCTGGTAAGTTATGCTGTTCAGAGTTCGTAGCCAAGATGCCAATCGTGAACGACACAGCTGTCTTTGTTCCACTATTAAAAAGTGTGTGACAGAGAGAGAACTACGATACTGAGCTTTAGCGATTGGCAACTTCGCTATATACTCAGTTCAGCTGGAGTTGACCGTATTCCGTGCAAATAATATATATATCATTTTGGATGGAGTAGCTTTGCACGCGCGTGCAAAAGGGGCAGCAATTTTAGAAGCCAGTGGGTAAAGATATTTAGAAGTTGGTAAATAAAGGAACTGAACTTCTTTTCAAAGGTTGGCACATAGTTACATACATCTTGGCTAGATGCACTCAAAACTTTGTAAAATTAGGCTGTACCTAATATAATAGTTTATATTATTTTGTGGGTATAATATTGTGGCCAACGCACTGTATGTTTTGGCAACGCATTGTACTGGGGCAAGATAACCGTGGAGCAAGTTAACATGGACAGGAGAAGGGGAGCAAATCGCATGTATAGATTAGGTATAGATTATAGTATTTACTTCTTCTTAACTTTTTTAATCAGATGTATGCCTTCATCAAAGTTTGCGACACAGTTCTGTTTTGTTCTGTACCCATTGTGAACTGGCTTATTTTGATTCGTTGATATGAGTATCATGAACAGTCAACGGATGTTTTTTGCCATCTTAATCCAAAAAGTAATTCAAACCTTTGCAGCTCCCCGGCTCTCCTGCAGACCTAGATGGAAGACTCCAGAAGGGTGATTTCCTCATCTCCGTGGATGGTAAGGACGTGTCCAAAGGAGACTACGTGGCGGCGGCGACGGCGCTCAAGCTATGCTCCAACAAAGCTCAGATCAAAGTCAAGAGGTTCAAGATTGTTAGATAATAAGTTGGCAGTACGGGTACCGCCTATGTGTCTTTCTAGTCTGTACTTTTGGGTTTTTAAAGCATGTCAACCGAACAACATCACGTGAACCAGTAACTGGCCTAGCAAAATATATAAACATTATTTAATTTATTCCCCGCCACGTCAAAAAAGTAATAGCGTGTCATCAACGCCAAGAAAAAAAAGTACGTATTCTTAAACAACTGTCAACTTTGTTTCGTTAACTGATGGTGCATTTTATTTTGAATTTTCTGACTTGACCTCAAGTCGTGGCATGTGTCAAATCAATGGTGGCGGAAAGGTCAAAAGAATGAGGTTACGTTAGCAACATTATTTTTATTGTATTGAGTCGAACATTCTGGATTTGGTTGTTGATGTGCTTTTATGTAATCTGAAAGTAGACACTATAGCAATGTGAATTGAATAAGGCGCATTGTCAGCGATATCGCATTGGTGCAAGAGGTTGTCAGGGTTGCCAAAGTCACTGATAAAACAAATATTTTATAGTTTTTTGACCCAAATGTTTCACATTTTTTGGCAGCCAAAGAAGTAATTTATGTACGAGTATACTTGAAATATATTAATAGTTAATAGAATATACCATCTTATCACATGTTTAAATCAATTTGCCATAGGTATTAGGTATGTATTTTCTAATCGTTCATCAACGTTGTAAATTTTGGCAATCCTTCAGCTCACTAAACTTATAGTACAGATACGAATATAATACTGGTGGTTGTCTCGAAAATTGTGTAATTTCAAAAGTGGATTGACAATACACTGTTCGTAATTATACTGTGTATATCTCATTATGTTGATTACTTTAAATTCCATGCAAGAAACTATTGGTTTAGTTAATACAAGCTTTTTTTCCCACAATAAAATAAATGATCACTCATATAATCTTTTTACCAACCAGCATTTTTTACAATGTTAATAATAACTTTAATTTGTCTAAATAACAGACATTCTATAAATTCAGACGTCTGTTGTTAAAGAGTAAGTCTTGCCATTAAAATAAAGTATCGGGGCCACTAAAAATCCGCCTCTTCACGATGAAGTACTGTGTTGGTATAGGGATTTTCTTTAACAAAACACGTAAGTACGTGGAACTCAATTCTAAAGAAATTATAACCTAAAAGTAATTCCCATGCGACGAGTATTTATAAAACTATACCTAAGGCCAGCCGTACACCTGTAAGTGCTTACGTAAGTTTTAGGGACTCTAAGGAATGAGATAGTGATATGCACCTCTCATTCCTTAGTATAGCTCCGTCCCTATAACTTACGTAAGAACTTACATGTGTACGGCTGGCCTATTATGAACTATTTTCTATAAATGACATCCTTTAGAGTCTGTTGAGAAGGCACGTGGGATATAGGTCTTGCTAAATTATTTACTGTATTTACTCATTTACCTGTTTGATGCACCCACAGTGAATACATGTATTGCTATCGTGGTAACAAAAATAGCGGCAATCTGTTTAAGGGACTATTAGGTACTCTATTTTCCTTTACTATAAAAATCTATTTTATTTTGGAACAATTTCTTGCATCTAAGTTTTCCATCCGTATACGATACTGAATGAATCCTTAAAATATTTTTTACACCCCTCAACTTATCTACAGAACTTATCTGAATCCCTTCATTTAATTGTTTAAAAAAAGTCCAGGTTAACGAAGTATTCAATTATTTTCTGTAATACATTAGCCTTAATAATATAAAATTTATATTTTAATTACAAGCCCTTTACCAAAATTTTCACCAAATAAAATGTGGACGAATAATTTTATATTAATCTTAAGTTAACTCGAAAAATAATCTACTGTAAATAAAGTTTAAAGCTGATTTGAGTTGTATCTTGGTATCATTATGTTTGTACTTTAGAATGTAGGCACAGTCAACCAAATTGGAACCCTAGGCCGCTCAGGGACTACGTCAAAGTAACACAATAAATCAAATTGTAAAAAACTCCGTACTACACGTTATTTTGACAAGGTTATAGAGTGGCCTAGGGCTCGAATCGGTTGAGTGTACAATTGTACATTAGAGAATCAGTATTTCGAGTACAATTTTTCGATCTGAGTTAATCTAAGTTTAATTCTAAGGCAGGCCGAAATGACCCTTGGTTGTAGATGCGTCATTTCAGTATTAATATTAAAGTTTTGTTATCCATCCCGTATGCGTATGTATGATACATTTTAATGGGTAATATACGATTACAAGAACCATAACTATAAATGAAAATATGTACTTTAGCTTGTAAATTATTCACTGTACGAACCCTCTAGTCCACATGTAGAAAAAGTTATGCCTTAGTCATTAATTTCATTGCTAGAGTGCTAGGACGAAAATAGAATGTACCTAGGTATTTATAGAAAAAAATAAAAATAATAGTATGAAAAACAAAATAACCTGTAAAAATATTTTTTTAAGGACATGTTTTTTTTTTAATAATACTTAACTAAAAATATGCAATGTCTATTGCTGAAGTATTTTATAAGCTTGCAATACTAGATAGATTCACATACGTAGCCGGATTGAAGTTTCGTATTTAATCCTCCTCGCAGGTCTCTTTGTTTTTCAAGTAGGTAACATAAGACAGGGTCGCGTTTTATAAAGTTACAATTTACAATTTTGTTTTTGCCCCTCTTTCTAGCCAATACGTGCGTGCGTTAGAGAGACAAACAGCGAAATTGTAAAATGTAACTTTATAAAACGCGACCCAGGTAGTACCTAACATATATATTGATATTCACTCTTTTCTGTAGATAGTGCAGGGTTCATAGCCAAGATACCAATCGCTAACGCTCAATAGCATATCATAGTTTTCTCTCTGGACACTCAATTCTTACTAGTGCGACAAAGACAGTTGCGTTTCATTCTCGACTGAGCGTTAGCGATTAGCATGTTAGCTACGCTGCTGGGTCGCTATTGATCATTTTGTTTCTCTGTAAAAGTAAGGCCTGCCGCGGCCACGACATTGGTCTAAGGCGACCAGCGGCGAGCGAATCCATGTGTTGGAGCGGGATGCCAATATGGGTACGAGAGGGAGCACCATACGTTTTCCGCTAAGCCGGTCGCCTTAGACCGATGTCGTGGCCACGGCGTTAGACCAATGTCGTGGCCAGGCCATGACAAGCAGCGCAGACGCGTCGAGCGTCCAAGGTATTCGGACGGCGTGCACTCAGGCCACGCGCATACGTTTGCATTTGTTTAAAGGGGTATGCAGACCAAAGGAGCATTTGCTGTTCTAACCCCCTACTCTACGAATTTCAATCGCTACACAAAACGTGATTCGTTGATATCGTAGAGTGGGGGATAGAATAGCAAATGCTCGTTTGGTCTGAATTCACCTTAACATGAACGCCCCACCGCGGACGCCCTGCTCGAGCGTCTACTTTGGCCTTAAGACTAAGTATGCGGCGATTCGCGAGGTCGACTTTTTAAGTATTTTAACCTACCAAATTACGTAGAGACGTGTCAAAAACTATGCACGTACGTAGTAGAAATAATTGTGCACGTCCACGTAAATTGTACAAGTTTAGACATAGAAAATAACGTACATAGGTACACCTCGCAATTCGTCGAACGTCGTTTTTTTTCTGCAAACTGTGCCAATTGACTATGCTTATTACTATTTTAGCTGACATGCGGTCATTGCTTTACCTTACCAAGACCATCAACGTAGATTCACCATTCGAACTCCGTTTTGTATAATTTCCAACCAGTCAGTTCTAAGGCCAGCCGTACACCTGTAAGTTCTTACGTAAGTTATAGGGACGGGGCTATACTAAGGAATGAGATAGTGATATTCACCTCTCATTCCTTAGTATAGCTCCGTCCCTATAACTTTCGTAAGAACTTACACGTGTACGGCTGGGGCCTATTTCTCGAAAGCTTGTAACTTGCAATACAAGCGGAAGTCCTTATCTAATTAATAGTGTTAAAAAGAGACTTCCACTTTTATTACAAGTTACAAGAGTTCGAGAAACGGGCCCCTAGTCTAACTTCTGAAATTGCCAGTAGGTGATGTTTTTTTCCCAATTACACTTTATGTTTTGAATATTTGAAGGGTTCAGGGAAAAAACATGTCCAGTGCTTAAAAAAATCATGGCAAATTCACACTTTATTCTGTTAAAAGTAAGGTGGTTTTTCCTTCTGTGATTTGAATTGACTAGACGTTCTTTCCGTGGATCCTTCATTTGTTTTATTTTTCGGGCGTCAAATTTTGTAAGTTGAAGTGAACAAAAACATGAATAATGCCTCCTTAAGTAATATTAATTGCAACAACACAAAAAATATGAATACTCAAGGGCCTGAGACATATTTAAAATCATAGGCAAGTTAAGTACAAAATCTGACACGCTCGGCCGCCATACAAATGAATGAACTTGTTTCTTCTATCCAAATCTAATTCTGTGGGAAGTATAAAGGATTGTTTTCTTTTTAATAGATATACACATTATCATGCTCTGACTAGGGTCCGTGCTTTCGTAGCCAATATGCCAATCGCTTATGCTCAGTTGTGAACGAAAACTGTTTTTGTCGCACCAATAAAAAAGTGACAAGAGTGACACAGAGAAAAAAGTACGCTACGCTGCAGTGCAATAGCGGTTGGCATCATGGCTACTCTGAGATTTTACTGGTGACATTTTTACAGTGGTGTTCTTTTTATGGTCTGGTGCGTGACCATTTAATAATATAAACAAATCCAGTTGAAAAACTGTAAAAATTGCGTAGCATAATTCTAAATCATTGTAAAGTGTAAAAAGTTTCCCGTAAGCATAGATCGTAATTGTATAAATACTATGATTGCCTAACTCCAATCTTAAATCAATTGTGTTACACTTCTAATGAATAAGAAAAAATAGTTTTACTTAAGTATTTGAAGTTGGCTAGATGTTGAACCAGTAATTCAAGGGTAAACCTGATTAAAAACAAGCTATAAAATAGTTACATTACAGGGGGAAGTTTTATTTTGCGTATTTTCTGCGTATTGTACTAGATTAGTGAAGGGTGACGAACAGAATCATTAGTAAAAAAACCTCCTCGAGATCTACTTTTCTTGATTTACAGGTACTTGTTGCTATTTTTATCATTTATATTAGCAAATTCTATTAGATAAATAGAAAAGGCCTCTATAGAGCTTCTGTAATAATTGTATATACTGTGATCTTAAGGGTTGAAAATATTTAGAGTTGAATACCTACGGAAAATGTTAATTCATATAAACATTGGGTTAGTTTCAGTATAAACGCCTATTAATTTAACTAATACGTTGAATGATATTCGTTTGTCTAGCTCTAGTAAATCCTATTAATCTTTACTTGTCTTATGTAGTCAACAATTTTCTTAAGGGCAGAATATTTGAGGTTAGAAACTTGTTTACTACTTAACAACGCTCGTACACCTGTAAGTTCTTACGTAAGTTATAGGGACGGGACTATACTAAGGAATGAGATAGTGATATTCACCTCTTACGTATAACTTACGTAAGAACTTACCGGTGTAAGGCTGGCCTAAGACAAGTAAAGAATGTAGACAACTGAAGTTTAGGGGAAAAGCTTAATCGAAGGACCTGTATTCCGCATTAGTAACATTTTTGCAAAATTGTATTAGACAAGGCACGTAATATTAGTAAGGTAAGGTGGGGTAAGAAGAAACGATTTTTTTAATGGGGTAAGAAAAAAGTCGTCCTTCTGGCACAGCGTCTGCTAGTAGCTTTTTGTCTTACGCTATTAAAATAGTACATTACGACACAAGTGCGAAAAACATGAAATTAGAAACGAGTGGCGGTGTTTTAAAACACGATCGATAGGGAGTGCTTTAAATCGACACGAGTTACGAATTTCGTTTTTGCACGTCTCGTACGACGTTTTTTGGTACAGATGGCCCTTCGAAGCTTTGGAACTGACGTAAAATGACCCACTTCTCGCACTAGAGCCTAAAATAGGCACCATCTGTACTAAAAAAAACCGTTTCATCTTACCCCATCTTACCTTAATCATGTTCATTATGCAATAGGCCTGACTTGTATCATATTTGATGTCATCATATTATTAACGAACGTCAAGCTCTAAGTGATGTCAGGATCAGGATAACACGATAAATAAACCAACTGGTCATAAACCCACTGATTCTGTTTTTCACCTATTTAAGGCCCACGCCAGATACCAGAAAATAGTACATTACGGTACAAGTGCGAAAAAATTAAGTTCGAAACGAGTGGAGATAAATTAAAGCACGACCGAAGGGAATAACGTGCGAAAAGGAAATTCGCAACTCGTCCACTCGTTTCGAACTCCATTTGTATCGTAATGTACTATTCTATTTCAGCTGGGGTTATTTACTTTCAAAAATTAGACTCAAATATTTTGAATAACAAATCGACGCTTATCAATATCATGAACAACGCTGCATCTTTAGACAATATCTTATCGTAATTTGAATTCTAACAATGAAGCACTAGAATTCCAATTGCATGCGCGTACTATTTTGGAATACAGCGTTGTTTATGATAAGCGTCGAAATGTTATCACTTGCGAAGGATTGCAAAAAAATCGCAATATTATACTACAAGGCGATAATGTATGAATTTAGCTGTTTGTGATAAAATTTTAAAATATTTCACTTTTAGTCGTAATGTTCCAAGCAATCCTTACCAGAAGATATACGGCGTAGAGGTACAGTCGCCATCAGATATACCGGAGCGGCCACGGTGCTTAAAAATATCTGAACACGTACTCTAGCGCTATGACAATAGGGCACTGATCTTACCGCGAGCTACTAAGCTATGAACTATGTGCTATAAACACGAACAAAATATATGCACGTCCGTGTAAAAAAAAGAGACGGCGATACTCGCCCGGCGGTGATAGCTGATAGCTCCTCCGCCTCCGTTCAAAAACTGGAATCTTGAACATTGCGAAGGTCTCAAGGCACGAGAGTTGAACAAACTTTGCCTGCTCAGATATTTCCGATCACCCTGGCCGCTTCGATATATTTGATGGTGACTGTAGGTATATTAGAAATCTTGAAATATACCAGGATGCTTAGTCAAGTTGCCAATCGCTAACGCTTAGTAGCGTATCATAGTAATCATAGTTTTCCCTCTCTGTCACTCTTGCGTATTAGTGCGACAAAGACAGTTAGCTGCCTTTCGTTTACGATTGACGATTAAGCGTTAGCGATTGGCAACTCGTCTGAGCACCCTGTATTTGCCATTCTGGATATAGATCTAAGTCTTTGTAAGTAAAATCTTAACTTTTCATCGTAGATGTTTCTTATCCTTCAAATAAATTATATAAAAAGCCTTGTTCATACTAGTTTAATTAATTATAAGTAGCATAGAAAATTAGATCAAAAAGAACAATATTATTAAATGTTTCCCTTTTCCCAGTCATTTTAGTGGCTGTAATTTTTAAACTTATTAATGTATTTCTTACAATTATACCGTTGGACTTTTAAATATATACCTAAATAATGTACACTGGAAATTGTATGAAATAGTGATTACGTAATAAATTGTGCGCTTTTTTCATCTGTATTTTCTTAACATCCATTTTTTAAGAAAAATAATCCTGTACCTTATCCTTATTCTTGATAAATAATATAGGTACCTAGGTTTTTTACGTAAGGACACAAAAGGCTATTTGGCAATAGGTAGGTATAGAAAAATAAAGTAGGTAGGTACCTACCTAATGAAACCAAACGTATATTTTTTCAATTTAATATATTCACAGTACAATCTATAGATAAAGATAAGGAAAAGTACATTTTCATACAGCAGATCTTATTAAACTATAGGTAGGTACTTATCTTAACATTTTTTCCATATTACAATTTTAGCTAAGTGATGAAATGACTAGAAAGTATCATTTGTTTCTCGAATGAACTAATTTACCTAAGTCCTATAAAACCAATGCTGAATTAGGCATAAATGTTACCAGTTCGTAGGTACTTAAATTTTCACTACTTCAAGCATAATTCTTAACGATATAATAATAGTAGATTACATGCCAAGGACGTTTAAGTGGGATATAATAATACAATAATACAATACAAATAATTTACAATGGATATGTCTCGGATGACGTGTAATTGTGCCAAACATGTGATCCCAGGCTTTCCCATTTAACGGCCGAGGGTAGGTATACTATTTTTCTGCTCAACGGAGCTGGCAGGCAGCAACTTAGTTTAGCGCAGCGGCCGGCAATGTACTGTTTACCGGCCGGAGGGCAGAAAACATTTTTAAAATTAGAGTGCGTAGCCAAGATGCGAGTCGCAAACGCTCAGTCGCGAATGAAACGTTACTTACTTTGTCGCACTAATATGATACAGTGACAGAAAGAAAAAACTACGATACGTTACTGACGTTAGCGATTGGCTTCACTTCGTTATTAGTACATTGTGCATCAAGGGAGGTAAGTACGGAATTACTAACGAGAGTGTTAGAAGCCCGACACCGTTAGGCGGAGGGCTTTCACACACGCACATCACACTTGCCGACAAAAAAATAAGTTTTAAGACAAAATATTATTAAATGATGTACTGACATTTCTATTACTCTCTAGGGAATTTCACTTTTCTATTACTCCCGCTACGCGCGCAAGCAATGGCGCGCTTAGACAGCAAGTGTGATGAAAAATAATATTAATGGGTCATTGTCAGTCTTAAAAACAAAAGTTGCCCACTCGGCGGTGGTCAAAAGTTAACAGCTTTTATAAGTCTATGCTACAATTTTATTACACAGGGTTGTAGAACGGGGAACCTAGTTGTACCAATAATTGTTTTATCGCATTAGTACACGAACTCCTTAACTTTATGTATGTCCACCGAAAAGACGGTAAACTAAATCTGACAATGACCCTAATAGTTAACATACAACTTTACGATTTGATTGCAAAAAAATAGATAGTTCATATTGATTTAATTATCACAAACCTGGGTCGCGTTTTATAAAGTTACAATTTACAATTTCGCTGTTTACCTCTCTTTCTAGCCAATACGTGCATGCGTTAGAGAGGCAAAACGCGACCCTGTTTATCGTTGAAGTACTATTGATCATTGAAACAAATAAGAGAAATATGACTCTTATTTGTTTCGAAGTTACCCATATAATTATAGTTTGTATGACTAACTTTCGTTATTTTCTTTTCATTGGGCCCTTAATTACGTACAATATTTTTGAAAACTACCCTTACAACTTATTTCCTAGACGAAAAGTAACAATTAAAAACTTAAAATTGTCACAGCACCAAATACTATAAGAAACAAATTATTTCAAAAAAGTTAACACACAAGAAAATTAATTGATCTTATTTCCAAATTAAGTAGTTTCAATCACATTCATCAAGGTACCAGTTTGAGCAATAAATACTGATTCAGCTAAATCTAATAATACTAATTTTACTATTTATCATTGATTTACATAAGCAATATTCACATTTTGTGACAGTAACTTGTAACTTTAAGTAATTAAAAATCTAGTCTTTCAAAACTGATCACACAGTGTACCTAACATCATTAAAAGGACAAAAATATCAATAAGTAGGTATTATATAGGTAAAGGAAAACATTATACAGGCACATTCAAACCTGTTGAATTAAAAATAGGTAAGTCGACGCTTATCAATATCATGAATATATACCTCGATATTTTTCTAGCAAGAACGAGAGATTGACAAAATTAAACATCGACATAACTGCTATCGATCAGTACATCCTGTTCTCATAAAAATGCTATCTCCACAAAAAAGGTAACCAAGACATACAGTACCCATCTAGGCTTTGTTCTTAATATGTAATGTTTCATATTAATCATTTCCTATGGCTTTAGAGTATATTTTATTAATCTCTGCAATTTTGATGGGTACTAAATACAAGCTATGAAAAAGTTATGTATCATTTTGAGTATGATTTGCATTCGTGTAATTAATTTCTAAGCTACGGCAAATATTTTATTTATTAAATTTATTTATCGACTACAATAAGACTTATCGATAACAGCAATGTCGATGTCTAATTTTGTCAATTTCTCGTTCCTGCTAGACAAATATCGAGGTATAATTCATGAACAACGCTGCATCTCAAGACACTACCTTGTCGTAATTTGAATTCTAACAATGAAGCACTAGAATTCCAATTGCAGGAGCGTACTATTTTGGAATACAGTGTTGTTGATCTTACCTTTAGTTCTAAAGGTGATACGATTTTCGTACAAATAAATAATTGCGATTAAGTCATAATTTCAACATTAGTCACGTTACACAAATGAACAATAGCAAAATTTCAAGTTTTTTTTATTAAGAAACTTAAAGACGGTATTTTGTATTCTTTAGACTTTTATATAAATTACTCTTAGCACTTTTTTGTACGGAAATCGAATCAACAAGTGGCTAACAGGCACTTAGGAAATGTATTAATTAATACTAACATGAAATTAAAGAAAATGGCCACAGTGGTATCGTAGGCAGGTAATAAAAATTAAAGCTATTCTATATAAAATCACAATCAACCTTTTGCATCACAATATCTGAATTCCGTGTAGGTATGTACTACATATTATGGTTACATTTATTTGATAATTATTTCCGTCAAAATAATTATTAAATAATTATTAAGTAATTGATCTTTACTTTGACCTCAATAATTTTTAAACATGGGGGTTTTTTTTTCAAAGTTGTCCCCCCACTTTTTTTTCGATTTGGAACTTTTAGTATAATTTCCACTGAGAACAAAAAAAAATCTCCTATTAGGATCGAAAGCGCTCACAATTTTGAGTACAATACAAATAAAAAAAAATCTATGTTACAAAAAAGTGGGGGGACAACTTAACCTCGTCCTGCCCATCATACTAAGTTTGAGCTATTGAAATTTAAACCTAATGCTTTTGAAAATATAGTCGCTTTCCTTTTGTTCTACATATTCGAATGTCCTTTATAAATCATATTGGGCAGGACGAGGTTAAACAAGACCCAAATGCCAGACTTAGCGGCCTTAGAATATTTCACAAAAAATTATGAACGCCTATAACTTCTCATCAGAATTCTTCCTGATCACTAATGGCTTCAACCTGCTCCTTAATTTTACTAGTCTCTTACTTACTTTACCAGTTGACGTGGGATTCCTCAAATCAGGCATAGACTTGCTTTCATGTACTGGTGCAATTTCCATCGGTATCGCTGCACCGTAGTACCTTGGCATACTTAAATCTTCCTGAAGCATCAATGCAGATTTTTGCTTAATACTTTGCAAGCTAGTATCGCCTTTATATTCAGATAGTGAAGGACTATCGGCAAAGAACCTGGGCAGATTATTACTTTTTATTATTGGCGTATCCGGCAATCTTCCTAATTTAACCTCTTGGTCTAAAGATGTCACACCTATCGTAGACTTGCTTTTCGTTAACGGAGGCTTTTCAGGTATTAAATGCTCTGGTATATTTAGGAAAGATGCACTTCTGTGGGGGACTCGTGAAAGAACTTTGTTCATTTTCGAAGGGTCAATATTTTTCAAGCTTTCTACTCTGTTAAGCATTGGTCTTGCTAACTTATTGCCACTGTCGACTCTTTCTAAGGCCCTTGCACTGTAACTTCTGGGCATATTTTCACCTTTCAATCTTAGGATTCCCTTAACGCTTTCGACTCTCGGCAACGAAAGCGAAGATGGCAAGGCAACAATGGACACAGGATCATACTTATAAATGGAACTCTGGGTCGTTATCTTCGATTCATCTTTTACTGTTACCGTTGTAGGTTTTATGACGTCTTGTTTCTTAACTTCTACATTCATAACTAGGCCTTCTTCCGTATCCTGACTCTTACTGTCGCTTTCTTCTTCTTCTTCTATTTTAAACATGTCATGACCTGCTAAAAGTTCATCTTTGAACATTATTTCAAAATCAGTAACCGGGGAATCCACTTCATCTTCGAAGTATACTTTGGTTCTATTTGGTTTATCTAAGTAGTCTGGTTCTGACTTAGTTTCCAGCTCGTCTAGAGAGTCATTACTACCTTTGGATTTCAATTCATGGTCGTCCCTGAATATCATGGATTTGGAGAATACCTGAAAACACACAAAGAAATATTAGGATTTTGAGCTATTTTAGTACTGAATTTAACAAAAGTTTTAGATCCATTCATTATTTAATTTTTTTTTAATTTCTTGCTTGACATTGGACAAGTGAAATTCCAGTGCCACTCCATTAGTGTACATAACATAATTAAGTATTACAAAATTATTTTTTTACAGGTTGGAATATTCGTATCTATAAGAGTTCTGTATAGTCTACAAAAAAGCCCCACCACTTTTCGATTCTATTCAGTGGTAATCAATTTGAAAATGAGTAGATCACATTTTTGATGACTGTACAATACATTTAGTCAACGGCATCGATGTGACACGTTTGTCAACTTATACGCCTGACAAAATAATAACAGCAAAAGTAACGTTTGAAATATTTGCGCGTACAGAACAATCAGGCGTACCTCATACAGTTTATCAGCGTGTATCGGCAGTTCGTTCAGCTGCCGACCGATGATGTCCCTCTGCTGCAAATGGTTGTTGTTCACCGGCTGCTCTGTGACCACGCTGTCGAGGCTCGCTCCCATGTTCGCATATCCGTTCGAGTAAGCATGGTTGTCGTCTAGTCTGGAAAGATTTAATTAGAGAACATACATTAAAAAATCACCAAAAACAAAACGATTTCTCCAAGATCCTATCATCAGACCTTGACTTGGTGACACTTCCTCGTTACCCGTTGGATAAAAAATAAAATAAGAACCTCCTCCTTTTTGAAATTGGCTGAAAATATAACATTTTATGGGGGATGTAATGTAAGTGCAGGAGTGTCTATTAAAATCTGATGGCGAGTCAATTTTCGTGACGATGACTTTGGTACAGTCACGTCTAATAATATGTCCTATACATTTTCGGTACGTATGTCAAAGGCATAAGGATCAAAATCGTATACCTACATATTATTAGAGCCGACCGTACGAGTAAGTACCTACTCGGTGTTTTTCATCTCATCACACTTGCAAACTTAGGAGATAAAAAAGTCTAATTTTGTAATCTTCGTGAAAAAGTGAAAATGATTTTTTTTGGAAATAACCTCCGATATTGTATAACAAATATTAAAAATCAAGTAGGTAATAATTGATTGTTATTTGTAAAAATTTTTGCGTAAAATTATTTGTAACCTTTTTGACCATACTAACATGATGGGAACAACATATTTCATTAAAAAGTAAGAAGAAAATAAATGATTTCCTTTTACGTCAGTTATGACAATGTCGTGGTCGTATCTAAAGCTGTTGAAATGTTCAATATTCGTAAACTAAAAATGTATCTATCCAATTGCTACGTCGCGCGTGTACACGAATATATAATTATTACAAGAAGTATTAGCATATTATTATGTGCAAGTGTAATAATATGGCCTGTGTATCGTGTTTTGTATGTGAAAACATGTGTGTGGCAGGCAGAATACGCTCCTAGACATCCAAAACACCTGAACCCAGAATATTTGGAACCTGAACGCAGGCAAGGGTAGGTATGTTTTGTTCCTTTCGATTTATTTTAAATGAAATCAGTTGGTAGGGCATACATCTTGAACTTTAGAAATGCATTTTGAAAACAAACCAGAGTATAAAATATAGACTACTACTATCTACTATAGACCAAGCTTAACCGGATGCGTGCGCAGCGCGTGCACGCGGCGTGTTGTACCGTATGAAACATTACAGTAGACGACACACTTCTAGCATGGCGTACGCGTAGGTACCTACACGTAACTTCGTACTATGACATATCCATATAATACAACGCGCACGTGTGCCTCTGCATTTACTTTGACATATCTACTTGCTTATCTATTGTGGTTGGGTGAATATTCAGCGTTTTACGGCGAGTTTATTTCGTCATTGTCATCTTTGCAAGTACTATTACTAGAGATGACCCTAAAAGTAATGTTTTAATCTAAACATTATTCAGGACCAATACCAAGTCTAGCGTAACCTATGTTGTCGCTTTACGGGGATCAA